>JAJIBD010020194.1:0-17447 GCA_021461705.1 Cryptotis parvus | reverse complement strand
GAAACTGGGGACATTCCTGGTGGGAAATGTGCACTGGTGGAGGGATGGATGTTGGAATAATATAAGACTGAAACCCAATCATGAGCAACTTTGCAACTATATATCTCATGATGAGTTAATAAAAAATTAAAAACCTTATCTCATTGGATGTGCCTAGGGCTTATAGATCTGGGGCCGATGAAGATGGAGGCAAGCAAGGGTGAGCTAAAGGGCCTACTGAGACAAGTTTAAGGGAATCCATTCAGTTTTCTGGGTTCCTAATGTGTGCCTTTGAGGGCATCTCTCCAGATACCTGATTCACAGCTAGATCAGTTGACTTGTTGGTGATTATTGGTGGGTTTACCATGACTAGAGACTTGTGTTTTCCATATTAGCAAGGGTGTAGCCCAGACAACTGCCACTGAGACTTGCTTTTAAGTTTTTTTGCTTTTTTGTTTGTGTTTGTTTTGGAGCCTCACCAGGCAGTGCTCAGAGTTTACTCCTGGTTCTGTGTTCAGGGATTAGAGACCAACTCAAGGAATCAAACCCAGTTCACCTGGAAGCAAGGCAAGCACCCTAACCACAGTACTATCTTTCTAACCCCTATTTTGTCTTGCCTTTCTCTTTTTTGGACATTCTCCACAAGTCCACATTTTTCCTATGGAGAGAATATTACTGTCAGTAACATTATTACTATCCACATTATAAATTAATATTGTATAAACTATTGCTGTCCACATTTTCTCTTTTCATAAATACAGCAGTTGTAGTTTGGATTTCTCCTACCTTACTAATCCCTCTGTAGTGATTCCATATCCAAATAGTGTCAAACCCTAAGGTATGGGGGTTGGGTGGGGCTAAGATAGGGGAACACAGTTTATCCTATCAATTAAGGGAATAGAAAGTTATGAATGTAACCTATTACTACAAATGGAATTTTGAGGGAAACCATCAAGTCAGAAAGAATTGCAGAGTGAAGAAAGGAGTACCTCAATTCTGCCATAACAAGTTAAAGGAATAGCCCATTGGATAAATGTTAGTCTGCCTTGAGCTCTGATGGAATCTTCCCCATAAGTGCCCAGTCTGAGGTAGGTTACAGCTGGGAACATGCTGCTTGTTGGATACAGCAATGCCACATGACCCTGGGAAGCTTGTTTCCCCTCTTCTTCCCCGTATCTTGTTTTTAGGATGTCCACCTCCCTCTATATCTACCCTTGGTTGTGGTTCTCATTGGGAGTAGCATAACTGAGGTGCCTGGAATAGAATTCAGTGATGTGGGACAGAACCAAGGATGGAGCTCACAGCCTCTTACATGCAAGGCCAGTTCTTTTCTTTCTTTTTTTTTTTTTGCTTTTTGGGTCACACCCAGCGATGCTCAGGGGTTTCTCCTGGCTCTGTACTCAGGAATAACTCCTGGTGGTGCTCGGGGGACCATATGGGATGCCGGGGATCGAACCCGGCTGGCATGGGCCAGCCGTGTGCAAGGCAAACGCCCTACCCTGGGCTATTGCTCCAGCCCAAGGCCAGTTCTTTACCACTGAGTCACATGTCCAAGTCCTGGGAATCTTGCTTTCTTATCTCACTTTCCATAAAGTATACGTTCTATTTCAATCATAGAGTGAATCATTACTTTTTGTGCCACACTGGCTATACTCAGGGTTTACTCGTGGCTGTGTGCTTAGTGATTATCCTGGCAGTGCTCAGGGGACCCTATGTGGTGCCTAGGATTGAACCCGGGTTGGCTGCGTACAAGACAAGTGTCCTATCCACTCTCTCTGGCTCCAACTCTTTCTTTGCCTAGAAGAAAGCATAAGATGGACTGTTTAAAACACCAGTATGAGGACTGAAAAGAGAGGATAGGGCATGTTTTCCTGGGGTGCACCTGACCCAGGTTCAGCCCTTGCTAGTGCAAGAAGGGACATTCGAGTACACAGCTAGTAGCAGTTCCTGAGCATTGCTAGGTATACCAGGTGCTAATCTTTAGCATAGATAACAAATACCCCCGCCCCCTAAAACACAAACATGAAATAAGCTCATTCATTGATTTAAATGATTTAAATGACAGTTATTGTTTTTTAAATTTTTTAAGGTTTTTTTTTTTTAGTTATTGTTTTTAAGTTGTTGCTTTGCTTTATTTTTGTTTCCATTCTGGGGAGCAAATCATGCACCTTCGCATGAAGGCAAGTTCTCTCTCGCTGCTGCTGCTGCTGTGGCAGCACTTGTTGATTTAAGATCAAGATTGTTTATCCCACAGCCCAGAGGGCTCAGACAAAAAAGGACCCTGTGCTCAATTGCTTTCCAACAAACAGCTGAACTGGAGATGCACAGAGGCTTGGTAAGTGTTGAACACTGATATTCTTTCCATAGCAGGGAGGGCAGGGTAGGGGTGAGGGAACACTGATACTCCTTCCATGGGGGCGTGGGGGGGTAAGGCATTTGCTTTTTATCCCACTGACCCACTGAAATCCCCCCAGCAACACATATGGTCCCCTGAGCATGCACAGGATCATTCTTGAACAGAGAACCCGGCACAGTACCTGAGTACTATGAGTATATAGTACCTGAGTACTTGGCGCCCACCCAAGTGAAAATTCATCAAGCTCCATTCTCTATTTTGTGGATCTTTCATACATATGGTATATAATTTTAAAAGTCTTCAACATAATTGAGTTTTTTGGTTATATTCCACTTGATAGTGTTTTTACAATCACCATAAAAATAGGGATTATACTATGCAATGTAGAAATTTATTTTTCTCTTTCTTGGAGGAAAGGATGGAATTCACAAATAAGAGTGATTCATTAAATTATACTGGGTTCTCAAAATAAATTATTCAGATGGCAGGAAGTAAGAAAAACATGGTCTAACAGCATTTTCATGCATTTTTTGGACTAGATATTCTGGTTGACTGTTTCCGGTTGGGAACAAAGAACAACAAAGGCTCTGCAGACTGCCTGGGCCTCCCAGAGCTTAGGAGCAGGAGGCGTGGCTCTGTGTCAACACAGGGTGCCACATCTGCTCTAGGGAGGGTCTTGTTCTGTTCTGAAGCAATATTCGTCCCAACAGAGCTTGGGCAAGCAAAGGGCTGTGTGCTGCTCCTTTGTGTCTGCTCCAAGAAAACTTGGGAGTTCTAAACAGCTTGGACCTATGGAAAAGGAAGAGCTCTCCATGATATCTAAACACATTCTGGGTAATTTTTTTTTTTTAAATTTTATTATAAGACAGGAAACTTTTTTTTTTTTTTTTTTTTGGGTCACACCCGGCAATGCTCAGGGGTTTCTCCTGGCTCTGCACTCAGGAATAACTCCTGGCGGTGCTCGGGGAACCATATGGGATGCCGGGGATCGAACCGGGCGGCATGGGCGGCTGCGTGCAAGGCAAACACCCTACCCGCTGGGCTATCTCTCCGGCCCCTCATTCTGGGTAATTTTTGAGGGTAGGACAAGAGCTAAGCTCTCTAACCAGGCTGTCTGTCCCTGGGTGTACCGAGATCCTATAATTTAACACAAAGAACTAAAGTTGCTCTGGCAAAGAGAAGAAGAATAATCCTCAACTCTGGCAGCTTCCCAGGACATCACAATTTCAGTGGAGAGATTCCCCCCACGCCCCCACCCCCACCCCCATGCCTGGTATTCTCACTTTCTTAGAGTGTGGGAAGGTTGGACCCACATTCAGTGATGGAACAAACCTACCATTCTGTTGAAAACAAAAGCACATGATACCTGTGCCACTGCCCAAATACATACCTGTCCACACTTCTTTTTTACATCTCCAATTTTTTATCCTCCATTTTCTATGCCCTAGAACCTTGTAACGTATCATGTAGCTCACTTCCATTTACGTCTTGGTTTCCTTCCTCCAGAATGTAAGTTAGCAGAGGGGAGGAATCCTTAGTTTGCTCAATGATATGTCTTCATTGAGGATATGACAACCTTCTACTTAATAGTTGAATGAATAAATGAGTGATCACAAGGATTCTAGTCCCAAATGGAAAGAGCTGATGGGGACCCAGGGACATGCCTTTGCCCACCCATCTTATCTATCTGTCTTTGCAGCCCTGCATGCCAGCCTCACCGCCCCATTCCCAACACTGGCCTTCCTGCAATCATTCTGTCTATGGTTCCTTCAGCCAGGACATGCTTCTTGCTCCTGTCTGCCTGATGCATGGATGTACATCCTGAGTGCTCTTCTGAGGCTGGGCTGGATCCCAGCTCTGTAGACTGTTCTACCTATGTCAGCTCATCTGAGCATGAAAATTAACTCTATCTCAGGGACCAGAGTGACGAGTACAGCAGGTAGGCATTTGCCTTGCATGCAGCTGATCTGGGTTTGATCTCCAGCATCCCATATGTTTTCTGAGCACTGCCAGAAGTAATTCCTGAGTGCAGAGCCAGGAGTAACCCCTGAGCATCCCTGGATGTGACTAGAGGGACTGTAGAGATAGACCAGGAATTAAGGCACCTACCTGCCTCATTGTGACCAGTCCTGATTTGACGTCTGGAACCACATGGTCCCAGAGCATCACCAGCTGCAACCTTGGTGGCCTGAGCATTGCTGGGGGCAGACCTGGTGTCCTCCAAGCACTTCTTGGGAAGCCTGGGTTATCTCCAGTGCTGTAGGGCCCAAGCAGCTCCACCTCCTCAGGCCCTGTCATTGAAGTTGAACTGCTAATTTAGTTGGGCAAGAATCACCTGGACCCCAGGTCTCTTGAGCACCACTTGAGAAGTGCCTACCCCCAAATTAAAATTTAAGTTAAATTTAAAGGGTCAGAGTAGGTAGGGCACTTGGCTGCCATGCAGCTGACTCTGCTATGATCCCCAGCACGATAAAGGGTCCCCCTTCCCCTCCTCCCCCTACTTCCAGCACCACCAGAAGTGATCCCTGAGTGCAGAGCCAAGAATCAGCCCTGAGGCAATGTGGGCATGGCCTCCAAACAAAACAAAACAAAACAAAACAAAGTTAAATTGAAAACCGATGGAGAAAATGTTTTGCATTCCTTTTGTAAGACAATAGGGTTTGATTTATGTGTGGAGATAGATGACCCCTCTTCCTCCGAAGCCCTGGGCTGTGGGTCCAGGTGCCCCACAGCTGTGGGAACCCAATCTTGCTGAGCAAGTCAGCTGGGGAACCGGTTCTGTGGGGCCGGGCAAGGAGCAAGCCTGGGTCATGTTCATAATTGCCCCCTTGGTCCTCTGTTTACACAGAACTTGTGTTGCTCTGAGCCTCCTCATTGCATCCCATCTGTGTCAACACTGGGGAGCTTGACTTCCCTGGGGATCCTAGTCACACTGTTCATCCCCTGCACTGGGTAGATAGACATCCTCCCAACCAAACCACCTTGTGATCTAGGGCCCTTCCCTGGCACCCTGGGAGCAGACAGGAGAGTGTCCACACTGATGCTTCTGAGAAGTGGGATGGGAGAATATGGGAGAAAGTTGCAGGAAACTCCCTCTCACCAATGCTGAGGAGAAGAAATGAGACCCAGAGCAGGTGCCCGGAGTCTCCAAAGTCACACAGCTAGCGAGGCACGAGAACCAAGAGAGTTTCACTACCTTTCCTGGGCCTGTAATTCTTGGTGGGGTGGCAGAAACTCCAGGTTCAGTTGCTACGAGCTGTTGGGACCAAAGCTTAGACATGGATGAAGAGAGAGAACTGAGCAGCTCTTATCTGGGGGTGTTCAAAATACAGGTGTCTGGGCTACACCCTTTATTCACACTCGTCTGAAGGAGAACTGGGCATGTGGATGGATTTTAAGTCTCTGGGAAGGAAAGGCCTGGCTGGGGCTTTTAGTCTTTCTCGCTTGAATGTACAATTCAATTGCATGTGATCAGAAGCTTGCTCTTGATGCATTCCTGTGATTCGTCCACCGGAGCAGGTCTCAACGGGACAGCTTGGCTTCCTGGGCGCAGCCCACACATTAGAAAAGTTTTCACAGTAATGGCAGAGTTCCTCTGGCATGCATGTGGCGAGGGAGCTACATATGTTGCAAGGCAGACACTCTTTACCATGATAAATGGTCTCTTGTCTCACACAGCTCTTCCACTCCTGCCAGTGTGGGTGAAAAGTCAGTCTGCACTCATGAAAACCAAAAACTCAATTTCTCTATGCATACAAGATTTTTTCTTTAAAAAAAATGTATTTACTGTGGATTGTAATAGCATCTCTATATGCTACACCACAAGTACACCAGGCTAGCAGCACATCCCTGGCGCTGTTGCTAAGTTTCTCCTCATCTTCCCTCAAGCCCTCTACTCCTCCCTACAACTTACAGAGCTCATTGTAGCCAGACCTGCACGGTCTGTTCCTCATTGGTCTCTGTCTATACCCATACCGTGTTTAAAAAAAAGATTTGGCGGGGCTGGAGCTATAGTCCAGCGGGTAGGGCGTTGCCTTGTGTGCAGTCGACCGGGTTCGATCCCTGGCATACCATTTGGTCCCCGAGCACTGCCAGGAGTAATTCCTGAGCAAAGAGCCAGGAGTAACCCTGAGGCATTCCAGGTGTGACCCAAAAAGAAAAAAAAAAAAAATTTCGCTTAAAATATAGCTTTAAATAAGAAAATAAAAATATAACTTTAGGGATTGAAGAGAGTGGTGCGGGGTGCATAAGGCACTTGCCTTGCATGTAGCCAACCCGGTTTGATCCCTAGAACTGTGTATGGTCTCCTGAGTCCAGGAGTGATCTCTGAGTACAGTCAGGCGTAAGCCCTGAACACTGCTGAATGTGACCCCCAAAATAAATAACAACAACAACCACAAAAACAACCATGGCTTTTTAATACTCTTTTTGGAGTGTAACTAACATTATTTTTCCTTTTTTGGATCACACCCAGTGATACGCATGGGCTACTCCTGGCTCTGCACTCAGAATTACTCCTGGCAGTGCTCAGGGGACCATATGGATGCCGAGGATCAAATCTGGGTCGGCCGCCTGTAAGGCAAACACCCTACCTGCTGTACTATCTCTCCTGCCCTCATAACTAATGTTTTAAAAGTTGTTCTTCACTTGGTTTAGAACTTTATCAACTTGTTGCAGTGTTTCAGAAACTCATACCATGCCTGTCAATGCTGCTCACACAGGGATGGAGTCAACAAACATCAATCACCTCTACAGGGGGCTGCTTCTGTAGCCTTTACATTCATTATCACCATTCATAAAGACTTTAACTTAGTTTATATTTTAATAGGCATTTATGAAATATTGTCTTCCCTTAAATGCATATTTATTCATAGTAAATTCAGGCATCTGTGAACTGCACATATAATTGTATTATGGTCGTTGATCACTTGATCACTTGAATCCTGTTATTCATCGATTTGCTCGAGCGGGCACCAGTAACATTTCCATTGGACCCTATCACGTGCCAATGTAGCCCAATGGCATCTGGTTGATTCAGGAATATGAAGAGCCTCAAACCGTTCCTTCAGGGTCTTGACAAGAAAGTCTGACCATCTTGTAGGTGGGCAGCCACGTGATCTTTTGACATCCCGTGGGATCCAGTCGGTAACGGCTCTAGTCCAGCAGTTGTCTCCAAATCACATTACATGTCCAGCCCATCTGATTTTCGATGCCTTGGAAAGCGAGACAGCGTCCCTGATTCTGGAATAGCGATGGAGGTCAGAACTCCGGATTCCTTCTCTCACTTGAGTGAGGCGTGATATTCCAAGCATAGCTCTTTCGATTCCTCTCGGGGGAGACCCAAATAGCATTCTCATCCTGCTTTCGTAGGGCCCAGGTCTCTGAGGCGTATGTTAATGCAGGGAGAACGGTGGAGTCAAAGAGATGTGCCCGGAGCCAGAGGTTCTTTGTCCTTTTAGCTATTTCTTCGATGCCTTTGAAGGCATTCCATGCCACTCTCTTCCTCCTGCGCAGCTCAGTTTTAGGTCGTTCATCATGTTGATTTCTCGACCTAGGTACACATAACTGCTGCATTCAGAGATGTTTGTTCTATTGAGAGTGAATGTGGCCTCAGGAACTAGTTCATTTTTCATGAACATAGTTTTCTTCAGATTCAGCTGTAGACCTATCTTTCCACACTCTCGGTCGAAGTCAGCCAGCATTTGTGCCGCTTGGCTAATGTTTGTTGTTATTAGAATGATGTCATCAGCGAGCGGAGGTGGTGTAGTTGCCGACCATCTATCTTCACTCCCATTCCTTCCCATTCTAATTGTCGCATGATGTTCTCGAGGGTGGCGCTGAAGAGTTTTGGTGAAATGGTATCACCCTGTCGAACCCCTCTTTTTGACATTAATGATCACTTCTTTGTAGAATGGTGAGATCCTTGTGGTGAATCCGTAATACGGCTCACGAAGGATCTTGATGTATTGGGTTTGAACACCCTGTTTGGCTAGGGCTTCGATGACCGCTTCAGTCCCTACAGAATCAAAGGCTTTCTGTAAATCAATGAACGTGAGACAGAGCGGCATCTTGTACTCCCTACAAACCTCAATAAGCTATGGTTCTTATTTAAATTTAACATCATTAAGGCCGGAAGAGAGTATTGGGGAGGGCACTTGTCTTGCACTCAGCCAGCTGGGGTTCCAGCCTCAGTCCCACATGTGTTCCGTGAGCCCCAAACAGAGCCAGGAGTAAGTCCTGAGTTCTGCTAGGTGTGGCCCAAAAAAAAAAAAGAAACAAAACAACAACTACTAAAAACATAAATTTAAGTGATATCACTTTGTAAAAGAATTATATGTGTTGGTAGGCATATTGCCAAATCCAAGGACTGATTCTCTCTGCTTAAAGGCAGACTTGAGAGATGAGTTGATACAGTAATACAAAGAAAAAACTAGCCAACACATGTATGTGTGTATGTGTGTGCATGCGCCCTGGGGGATCAAACCCAGGGCTCACATAAGCAAGGCAAGTGCTCTACTGCTGAGTTACATCCCTAGTCCTAAGAAAAATGGCTTTATTCAGGTGCTATCAACCTGAGAGGATAGAGGATATATCTCTAAATTAGAAAACAAAAACATGAAAAAGCAAAAACCAACTCCCTCCCTGGCTGGGGCTTGGAGTTTACAAAGGTCTGTTAGGGGGCAGGAGGCCCAATCATGCAAGGCTGTGCAGACGTCAGTGGTTTGATGAAATCACTGGGCACTGCCAACCTGTTCTTTTGTTTGTTTTTTGGGCCACACCCAGCAGTGTTCAGTTTTTACTGCAGGTTTGTGCTCGGGGATCACTCCTGTCAGAGGGACCATTTGGATCATCCCTGTCTCAGGGGCCATATGGAGTTCTGAGGATCGAACCAGGGTGCTTGCACACAGGGCATAATGTCCTTCCCACTGTTCTATCTCTCCAGAATCACCAACCTGTTCTTTGTTATACTTAAGCTGACAGCAGTGAGCAGCGTGAGCCTGAGTTAGCCATCATGGCTAGTATGGTGCTGTTTGCTCTTTCCTTCTCATTTTGTAATTAGTTCCCAGTTCAATACTAATTGACGCTTAGAAAAACATTTCTGAACTTTAGAAGAAAGGTCAGGGATAAGAGAAATCTGAAAACTCTGCAAAACACATGATGGAATTTCTAGTGCTTATTCACTTACAGAGACTCACAGACATGGGGCAGAGCTGCTACTGGCTCTCCCTGTGCCCAGCTGCTCACAAGGCACCCAGGAGGGGATGGCGGGTTCTAGCCCTGGCCCGCCACCCCAGCAGAGCCTCACAACAAGCCAGACGACCCCCACTCCATGAGGGCCGCCATTTTCCACATCTGGACTTCCCTTTCATCAGAACTCTACCCAGCAGACCAGCCTATCACTGCCCGGCTTGCATGGCTGCGCAGTTCATCAATAAATGCTGGATTTAGAGATGACTACAAGAGTATGCCACCCGCATGGCAGAGCCTGGCAAGCTGCCCATGTCGTATTTGATATGCCAAATACCAGTAACAATTATGGACCTCATTCCCATGACCTGATGGAATGGTTTGAGGCTCTTTATGTTCCTGGAGCAAGCAGATGCCCTTGGGCTCTACTAGCATGAGACAGGACATATGGAGATGTTACTGGTGCCCGCTCGAGCAAATCGATGATGAACGGGAAGACAGTGATACAGTGATTCACTTACAGGCAGGCAGCCCTCCTGTTTGTAACAAGTATATTTTGTAATTCCGTAAACAGAGAATGTTGGGTTGGGCTGGTTTGGAATTGACTGACCTACACATAACAGAATCTGCAGGAAAGCACATGTGAAGGGCTTGGGCAAGCCCTGGAAAGTTCTAGGGTGGGCAAGGGGCATGGTTGGAAGAACAACCTAACTGCCAGGCAACCTAACTGGGCCTCCTGGGGCCTGAAGCCAGACCTAGAGCAATGAAGTGACAGGCCTAGGCTAGGCGTGCCTGGCCACGGAACCCAAGCAGGAATCTCAGTCGGCTCTGCCTGGACCTGTGACAGAGGGGCTGAGCCTGGTAGTTCTAGAAAACTGACTGGAACTTGGGTCATGGGTGGGTACATAGTTGATCTCCTACAACTACCGCCTGTAGGGTGAATGCTTGGAGCTGCGTGTCACCTCTGAGAAGGGCCAATTGCAGACAGGGAGACAGGGGGCCCAGAGTCTGACTCCAGGGACTGGCGGCGCCACTTGCCTTCAAAGCTGTTCTGTTCTCCAGCAGGCCCAGACTGGCTGATTTCCTTCTACCTGAGGAAGTTTGTATTTATTTGGGTTTTGATAAGCACGGCAAAGTTGTAGATGCTTTGCTAGGAGCTAGTGTGTAGGCTGGAAACCATGGGTTGGCTTCCTTGGGAAAGGTGGGGCTTCCTTGGGAAAGAACTCTCCGCTTCTCTGAGGCCTGGTCACTCTGGTTTCTGGCTGAACTGACACCCTGGTCGTATCCCTTGGTGCCTCACTGTGTTCACGGATGCTTGTGGGCTAGCTCCTCCCAGGTTGGGCCGACTCAGCCTCTGTGTCCTAGTGGCAGTTCCTGGGGACCAAGCCCACCTGCTGCCCTGAGTGGTGAATGTTTTGCTGGCTCTGGGGAGGGCCAGGCACTGAGGACCTTCCCAGCCCTCACTCTTGAAGAGGAGCTGAGAAGCTCTGTACACCCAATCTCTGTCCTGAGGTGAGTTCCCATAGGAGCACGCCAGTGGAGTGGGTGGAGGGTGATGGGAATAGGAACGGTGGCCTGAGTAGTATATGTGCTCTTGCATTTTAGGGTGTGTGTGTGTGTGTGTGTGTGTGTGTGTATGTGTGTGTGTGTGTGTGGGTTGTGTTTTGGAGGAAGGGTATCAGTCCCTAACTCGGTGATTGGGAGCTGCTATGTTAAACAGAACCAGGTATGCTGGTGTGGATGGTTATGAAAGAAGCCACACCAGAGGGTTGAGACTGGGCATCTGGGGTGCTTTCCACAGGCTGACTGCCACCACCCACAGCGCTGCAACAAAGAGATCCCCGTGTACCCTGGCCCAGTGCACTCTGGCACCGTGACCAATGGCATCTCAGGTCACCACAACAACCAAAAGGAAAGGGAATGGAGAAGCCATGTAGGGAAAGTTCCAGATGATCTTCCTCCACACTCCATCCCTCAGCCCCTGCCGGCACAGAGCACCAGCACACGGGCATTTTCAGCCCCCTAATCTTTCATCATGAAGGTGCCATGATGGCACCAAAGGACTACTGGGGAGCTTTAATCATCCCTATTCCTCCCAGCACCTTTTCTTCATCTGCCTTAAAACTGAGCTGTTCCTTTTTTTTTTAAAGTCTTAACCACCGACTTCTTTTTTTTAAATATATATATATATGTATATATATTTAAAAATATATATTTAAATATATACATACATATTATACCACCATGAGATATACAATTACAAAGATTTTCATGTTTGGGTTTCAGTCATACAGTGTTCCAGCACCCATTCCCCCACCAGTACCCATTTCCCACCACCAATGTACCCAATTCCTCCCCCTCCCTAGCCTGCCTCTATGGCACGTTCTTTATCTCTTCTCTTCTTTCTATCTCTCTCTCTCTCAAAATACATACTCCTGGACATAATTCAGTCATCTCTCCATCTTAACCGTTAAACCCAAACTAAAAGCTTAGCCAAGTGTAGGGCTTTATCTCTTCTCTCTCTCTCTCTCTCTCTCTCTCTCTCTGTCTCTCTGTCTCTCTCTCTCTCTCCCCTTCCTCCCTCCCTTTTCTTGCATTTTAACCACTGGCTTCTAAGCTATGGGTACCACTCTTGTGGGGTCATATTACTGAATGTACGGCTGACCAAAAAAAATTTTTTTTTGTCTTTTTGGGTCACACCTGTCAATGCTCAGGGGTTACTCCTGACTCTGTACTCAGGAATTACTCCTGGTGGTGCTCAGGGGACCATATGGGATGCCGGGGTCAAATATGGGTGCAAGACAAGCACCCTCCTAACTGGACCATTGCTCTGGCCCTCAAAAATTTTGTTTTAGGGGCCAGGGCGATAGCCCAGCGGGTAGGGCGTTTGCCTTGCACGCGGTCAGCCTGTGCTGACCGGGTTCGATCCCCGGCATCCCCATATGGTCCCCTGAGCACCACCAGGAGTAATTCCTGAGTGCAGAGCCAGGAGTAACCCTGTGCATCCGGGTGTGACCCCCAAAACAAAAACAATTTTGTTTTAAAATAACTTTTATTTTTTGGTTCATTTGATTTGTACACCTATTTTATATACCTGGGCTCACACTAAAGTTTTCAGGTGGAAAAGGTGTCATGAGCAGGAAAAGTTTAAGAATTCTTGCCTTAAACTATCCCCAACGCAGCATCCAGGGAATTGATCCTTGGTCTAATGACGTTTTTTGATGTCACAGGGAGAGCTTAAAAAACAGACCTAGATTATGAAGGTCTGGAATGGCGTGCCAGGAATCGGCAGATTCCCCAGATACCACCAATGCTGTTCGTTCTCACAGGGAAGCGATCTCTGCATCTCCCCCAGCAGTCAGCTCAGCCCCTCGGTCTAGTCATGAGGGAATGTCTGGGGAAGACTGGGAAAGAAGATGCCAGGGGGCACCCCTAG
Source organism: Cryptotis parvus (assembly GCA_021461705.1). NCBI lineage: Eukaryota > Metazoa > Chordata > Mammalia > Eulipotyphla > Soricidae > Cryptotis > Cryptotis parvus. Next base: position 4,488 of record JAJIBD010020194.1, on the reverse strand, counting down.
GCCACACTCCTTTTACATAGTCCTCTGCTCTGAGCTCTAATTTAACCTTTGATTTGTGTCAAAGGTTTGATTTCCCCCTTTCTCCCTTATTTGCTCCAAGCACATATGAAGACAGGCAGGACATACAAAATCCATAGCTGTGATTTTGTTCCATTTTTGGTGCAATGACTGCAGTTCCCAGGTGAAGGCTAAAGTTTTCTCATGCTATCCTCTGCATCCTTGATCTCCGGTGTCTTTAGTTTGATGCTTTTCTTGTCAATCCCCTACTGTTTTGGTTTTGTTTGTTTTAGCTTTGTACCAGTACCTGGTGACTCAGGGCTTACTCCTAGCTCAGTGCTCACAGGTAACTCCTGGTGGGTTTGGAGGATTGTAGGGGTGCCAGGATAGCTGGATCAGTCACATGCAAGACAAATTCCTTACTTGATGCACTATGACTCCAAACTATTAATCCATGACAGTATTGTATGTTCAGGGGAGTGTAGCATAGAAGGGCAGAAGGGCTCAAATTCACACTTTCACTCACACACACACACACACACATTTTATGGGTTCTGTCATACAGTGCCTTGGTTTCTTCTTGCATATAAAGTGGGATTGAGTTGACCTGGCAAATTGCTAGAGGCCCTTTGAGCTCCAGCATTCTTTGATTCCAGGAATCAACCAGCATGTTTTTAGTTCCTATCTACAAAGTCTGAAGCTGTAACTTCCACCTGAACTCCACCCCTTCCTGCTGTGTGTCTATGGCACCATCATGTACCTTCTCTGGGCCTTGGTGCCATTGTTTACAAGTAGGGAAATGAGTCACCCAAGCTGGGCACATTAGGATGCAGACAGGGCCTTGGAGATAAAGGTGCCTTGCATAGTTCTTGGCAAAGCAAGTGTCCTAGTCAGCGCAGGCTACTGCAGTAAGCAGTCATAGTCTTAGTAATATATTTTTTGGGGGGTACTTTTTGGGTCACACCTGGAGATACTTAAGGGTTACTCCTGGCTCTGCACTCAGAAATTATTTTTGGCAGTGCTGGGGGGACCATATGGGATGGCGGGGATACAACCCAGGCTGGCCACGTGCAAAGCAAACACCCTGCCTGCTGTACTATCACTCCAGCCCCTAGTCTGAGTGATTTAAAGAATGGAGAGTCATCCCCATTTTGCAGGCCAGCAAGTTCAAGGTGCTGGCAGATTGGATGTTTTGGGCGAGGGCACTCTTCCTGGCTTGCAAACATCAGCTGTCTGTGAGCTCACACAAACTCTTGGCATATGCGTGGAAAACATGCTAATCTCACTTCCTTGTCTTATAAGGAAACTGATTCCATGATAGAACCTTTTCTTCATGACTTTGCCTAGATCTAATTTCTTCTCAAATGCCCACTTGGAGATCGAGTTCAACATGTGAACTGGCAGGGGTGGGGGTGGAAATAAACACACCATCCCTAACTGAGGATTAGTCTGTAATGGTTGACTTGGCTTGTTCAGTGCCAAGATGGGTTGATGCAGCAGTGGAGGTGTGGGTCTAGGGGGGCATCAGATGTGGACTCAGCTGGTACAGACACTTAGGACCGTGAACTGCAGCTAAGTAGGAGACTGGGTAAGAGGGGAAATTTTTATCATCTGAAAAGACAGTAGAAAAACAAAGCAGAGGGGTGGATGCGTAGGCAGTGGACCCAAAGAGCCGCTCTTACAGAGCAGGCATTGGCTAGGGCCCAGGACAGTTTCTTACCCTTCACTGTCAAAAATGCATGATTCCTGGTGAACAGCAACCAGCAGATTAAGGGTATGTGTGTGTGTGTGTGGGAGGCAGATGAGGCCGTGCCTGGTATAAGCACTGGGCCTGTAGATATGTCTGGACTTGTAATGGAGTGGGGGGTAAAAGTGAGGAAACCCAGAAACAATTTGTTTGATACTTTCAGTGAGCAAGTCATTCTGGCTGGGAAATTCACAGTGCGGAAGGGATGTGCAGAGACAGGTAGCTTTGATAACAAGGAGCTTCATCAGAAGAGCCCCAGGTGAGGGCAAAACAGTGTGAAAATGACATCCTGAATGCGAGACATGACGGCATTTTGGGATGGGACAGGGTCCTTTTCTTGGAATCATTTTGTTCAATTTCAAGATTCCATTAAAGTGTAATTTTATTTTTAAAGAAGTAAAGAATACTGCGGGTTAGAGTTTTCTGTTTTCTATGCTGCCTTCTGCCTTTGCTTACTTTGTGTTAGGACAGCATGGACCAGACATAGAAAAATGTTCTGGAAAGGTTTTGTGTTTTTAAAATCTGGAAAATAAGCATGGCCTTTGTGAGCCTGGTAGCCACTTTCATGAGAATATTAAATGGTTCCCAATATTCATTATTTTTGGCCAGTCACTTTTGACTGCTCTCCGTGGGGACATTTTAAGAGGGGAATGGATGATATCAAGGGAAGAGTCATGTCTTTTTCTTCAGACATCACTGACTTCCAATGGAAGTCTCCAGAAAGACAAGTGGTCAATCCCTGGTCCTCACCAACTCTTAAGGCCTTTTTACAGGGTAGAACTTCGTAAACTTTTCCCACTTTTCCCACTCTTCTTGCCAAGTGAACACTGTCTTTTTTCACTTGCCAAGTGAACACTGATTTTATTTGTCTGTTTTCCAGTCACAGACATGGGGCAGAGCTGCTACTAGCTCTCCCTGTGCCCAGCCGCTCATGAGGCACCCGGGAGGGATGGCAGGTTCTAGCACTGACCTGCCACCCCAGCAGAGCCTCGCAACAAGCCAGATGACCCCCCACTCCATGAGGGGCCTCCATTTTTCCACATCCGGACTTCCCCTCGTCAGAACTCCACCCAGCAGACCAGCCTATCACAGCCCTGCTCACGCAGCTGCTTGTGGCTGCACGGTTCATCAATAAATGCTGGATTTAGAGATGACTACAAGAGTATGCTACCTGCACGGCAGAGCCTGTCAAGCTACCCGTGTCGTATTTGATATGCCAAATACCAGTAACAATTATAGACCTCATTCCCATGACCTGATGGAATGGTTTGAGGCTCTTTATGTTCCTGGAGCAATCAGGTGCCCTTGGGCTCTACTAGCATGAGACAGGACATATGGAGATGTTACTGGTGCCTGCTCGAGCAAATCGATGATGAACGGGAAGACAGTGATACAGTTTTCCGGTCACACCTGGGGATGCTCAGGGTTATTCCAGCCTCTGTGCTCAGGGTTCACTCCTGGCAAGGAACCGTATGGGCTGCCTGGGATGGAATCTTGGTCGGCTGCAGCAAGGTGAGCTTCTTATCCACTGTATCCATATCGCTCCAGCCCCTTTTTGTTTAATTTTTTATTTAATTTCTGGTTCAGAAACCTCTTACTGTTGCCACTATTTTTGCAGTCCCCACATTCAGTGACGTGACCCATGCTCAGGAAGCCAGGTTTTAGAGACTCCCTCATCTTGAGTTACTGTTCTCGATCAAATTGCCTAGTGCTTTTCATGTTGATTCCCCGTCTACAAGTAATTAAGAGACCAGTGAGCTGATTTTTTTTTTAAAGGTAGCTCTAAGAAGATGATGACTCAGGATTTGAAGCCACAGCCTCAACCCCGAGGACCTGTGTGTCGGCCCCCTGCCTGGCCAGCAGGTGGCGCACATGAGCCATGGGGCCGGAAGGGAAGCGAGCCTGGCGGCCAGGCACGCGCGCGCGGCTGGCGTCGGGACCGCGCACGGCGGCGGCCCGGGGAGCCACTTCCGGGCAGGGAGATTGGGGCGGGCCGGACTGCCGACCCGCAATCTCGGCGGCGGCGGCGGCGGCGGTAGGGGAGCCCGCGCCCCGCCGCCGACAGGGCGCTCGCTCGGCGAGGACGAGCCGGGGTGGCGAGTGAGCCCGAAAGGAGCTGGGGGCTGGTTCCGGACTAAGGAGGTGGAGGGGCGTCCGCGGCGCTAAAGGAGGGTTGGGTCCCCGCAGGCGAGGAGAGGCATTGGGGGTTCTAGGAGGCGGGGCCCGTACGAGGAGGGTCCCGGTTGGGGTCCTTGGGGTAGGGGGCGGTGTGGAGGGCGGACCCGACGCTGCGGCGGGCGGCTGAGGCCCGAGGCGGGTTCGGGTTGCGAGCCTCCCCAAGTGCGAGTCGTGAGCGGGTTGCGGGAGCGTTCTGGTTCGATCCGGGACGATCTGGACCTCTGTCCCCTCCCGTTGCAGAGTCAGGGGCCACTCGGGGGTCGGGGGGTGCTGAAGGAGGCAGAGAGAAAGGCTCTGGGGAGGGATGAAGTGGAGGGCGACCGAGGCGGGGCGCCCCGTCAGCCCCCTCCCCATCCTCTGCCGAGCATAGTGGTAGGGGGCGGCCGAGGCTTCTCCCGGGGGCCTACCTGCGGGGGGCACCGCTGGGTGGGAGCCGGGTCTGAATTCGTAGGACTAGCCGTGGGAGGGCGATTCTGTGCTTGCTGGACTCTGGTTGGCTGACGCGCACGATGGGCGTGGCATGTGCGTGCGCCTACGGGGCTCTGGTTGGTTGAAGCGAGCGCTGG
>JAJIBD010020179.1:0-10354 GCA_021461705.1 Cryptotis parvus | reverse complement strand
GCACAGTGCCAGAAATTAGTCCTTAGCACCATAGGTACATTCCCCCCCAAAAAAAAACACCCCAAAACCAAAACCACCCCTACATACAGCTTGCCAGCCTGGGGTACCACACGGTGCCAGGGCCTAGACTCAGGGCCTCTAACACCTAGGCAGGTGTCTGCATCCGAGCCACATCCTGACCCTCACAGACATCTTTGTGCTCAAGGCCGGATGGTGAGGATGCTGCTGTCTCAGAGTCCTGGGGTGCCGCCAGAAACAGCAATCTCGGGGCGGAGTGATATGCACAGCAAGGGGAGGGCGCTTGCCTTGAACGCATCCGACTGAGTTCAATCCCCGGCATCCCATACGGCCCCCAGAGCATCGCCAGGAGTAATTTCTGAGGTGCAGAGCTAGGAATAACCCCTGATCATTGCTGGGTGTGACCCCCAAAAAAAGAAAGAAAGAAACAGCAATCTCAGGCCTTGGCCCTGGCTGTAAATCATTTCCTCCACTTAATAACAAGATTTCCTGTGGGGCTCGTATGTAAACCAATTCCGAGAAGCAGTGGTAAAGGACTCTTACAGAAAAACTGGAGCTATTCCCTATCATCAAAGTTCTAACAGGTGAGCTCATCCTCGGAAGTAATTCATGAGTGTTTCTGAATAAACTCAGCTCTTTGGATGGCACTGAAACCTTTCTGAGACTCTGACGGATGCCTTCTACAAACGGCTCGTGGCTGGAAACAGCCCAAAGGGCCGTGGTGCCGCCTGCGGGCACCTGTCAGGGAGGCCTGGTGCTCCCCAGTCCTGCTGGGTCTGACACTTTAGGCCCAAAGACTAGGATCAAGTATGGCTGTGAGTGTTCCCACCCCATCCTTGGCTGGAGAAAACCCAAAGGCCTCCCACCATATTTCTAGTCAAGACACAATGGAGAGAACTAGGCTCTTTTTTTGTTTGTTTTTTGGGGACACACCTGGCGGTGGCTTAGGGCTTATTCTTGGTTCTGTGCTCAGATATTACTCCTGAATGTGTCTTCTAGGATGCTTTCGAGATGGACCCGGGTCAGTCACACGCAAAGGCAAATGTCCTCCCGCTGTACTATCTCTCTAGTCCCAACAAGACTCTTTATTATTTTCCTTTTTAGGTGGTGGTGGTGGGTGGTTACACTGGGTGATGCTCAGGGCTACTCCCAGCTCTGCACTCAGGAATTACTCGGGGAAGTGTTTGGGGAACATATGGGATGCCGGAGATCAAACCCAGGTTGGCCACGGGCAAGGCAACTGCCACCCCGTGCTATCGCTCCTGTCCTTCAACCCCCTTTCCTCCCCGCCGTGAGACCAATAACCTCCAGAGCCACTCCCAGGAATGTCAGTCCATGGGAGGTCACGGCCCAACACCAGTGCTGAGCAAGAAGCAGAGAGCACCAGGACGGGGGCCGGCTCCGTGTGGATATCAGCTATTCGTGGGCCAGACAGACAGGACAGTGCTAAGTGCTGGCCTCGCACGCACATCTGACCTCGGTTCGATCCCCGCATCCCATATGGTCACCGCCAGGAGAAATTCCTGAGTGCAAAGCCAGGAGGAACCCCTGAGTATCGCCGGTGTGATCCAGAAAGGAAAAAAAAATTGATGCCAGAGAGACAGTACAGCGGGATGGTTTGCCTTGCACATGGCTGACCCAAGTTTGAACCCAGGCATCCCTTATGGTTCCCTGAGCACTGCCAGGAGTAACCCCTGAGTGCCGAGCCAGTAGGAACCCCTAACATTCGCTGGGTGTGGCGCTCTCCCCCAAAAAGGAAATTAGAATAAAGAGATTTGAAGGATGATCTCTGAAAGCGGTATTTTATGAAGACGGCATCTGACACACGTGGAGGCACTTACACTTCTTTTCATGCCTGTGTAAGCACCTGTTTAAAAATTTACTTCAGTATCTTGTCACTTGTCTTCCCGTATATCACCGATTTGCTCGAGCGGGCACCAGCAACATCTCCATATGTCCTGTCTCATGCTAGTAGAGCCCAAGGGCACCTGCTTGCTCCAGGAACATAAAGAGCCTCAAACCATTCCATCAGGTCATGGGAATGAGGTCTATAACTGTTACTGGCATTTGGCATGTCAAATACGACACGAGTAGCTTGCCAGGCTCTGCCGTGCGGGTGGGATAAAAAAATTTACTTATATGTTTTATTCTTGTGAACAGCTGAGTAAACATGCTGGCAAAATTCCCTGTATTCCATGACAAATACTTGAGAAATTTCAATGGCTTTGTGGAGAAAAACCTGAGGTGTCCTACTTATATAGACAAATGCAATCATCTACATTTTCAAGGCCTGGTGGGATCTGAGACTTCTCAGCTGAGATCATCACCAGCGACACTTGAGTATGAAGAGCGTGCCTCCAGCTCTCTGCCCCAACAGAACAGCCTGAGATAAAATAAGACAAAATCAAAACTGGACGAGGCTTAGACGCTGTCATTGCTTTTCTTGGTGCACATATAGAAACCCCTTGTATAGCAAAGAACTTCACTTCGTGTAATTTTAACTTTGCACCAAAAAATAAAATCAGCCATCTATTTTCTCAAATTCAACATCATCTGTTCCACTGAGGATGAAGGCGTCAAATTACCTCGTATTCATTTTGTGCGTCTGAAAACCTAAATAGGGATCAAGAACCAAGCTGGTCGCCAGGTCGTCATTTTCACAGAGCTCCTTGGCGGTCATTCCAGAAGACGGCACATAGCGACTCTGTCCTTCAAATCCTGAACTACCATTACCTGTGAAAAAGAGAAAGGGAAGTAACTCAAACAGAACATTATCTAAACATGTCTTAAAAACCTGAGGATTCACTAGCCATTCACGTTAACAACGAAGCAGCGAAGGAAGCGCTTATTCCATGAGCTTTTGAGACTATGAGCTGAGCACCTTTGGCAGTCGCATTCCTGAAGCTGACCTGGCTGGCAGGGCTGTGCCTGGGGAGCTACTTCACCTCGGTTTGGATGAATGACTCACCCCTGAAAGGAACCGACGAGGGAAAAAGGGGGTGGGCTGACGCCTGCTCCTCGGCAATAAGAGCCAGATTGCAGACTGGTGCTGTGAGCAGGCAGGAGCGAGACGCAGCTACTGTGCAGAAGGGCAGACGGGGCCTCCCAGGCACCAAAGGAGACCCGAGAAATTAACTTCACTTTATCGGGCGAGGAGGCGCGCCCAGAAATGCTCAGGGGTTTCTCCCGACTCTGGGCTCAGGAATCCCTCCTAGAGGAGCTCCTGGAGGGTGCCGGGGACCAGGGCAGCCACATGCAGGGCCAGCACCCTCCTGCCGCCTTAAGCGCTCCTGTGCACAGAGCTAACTGTTGTCCTTAGCCGCCCAGAGCTGGGCAGAAGAGCGATTATTTCCCTTCAGAGTCAGACACTTGGGAGTGAAGAGCACGGAAGAAGTGTGGGGGGAGCCAGCAGGGCACGACAGGTCTGTCTGTCTACCCTGACTGAAACGGATTTTGAAAGAATGGATACAAGCGGGAAGTCACGAATACATGATCACAGGGCGTGGGACCGAACAGTGGGAGAAAACGTGAAGGAAAGTGTCCGCCCGAGTCTCGGGCGCCGCAGCTGCCGGGCAGTGTTAGCGGACAAGCAGAGAGGGTCTTCAGGGGGCAGCAGCTGGACTAAGCGACGTCCAGCCTCTTGAGATTCAGGCAGGACAGAGCGAGAGGGAGGGGGGCGAGCTTCCTCTCATCCACTCTTCCAGACACGAACAGAGTGGCTCTGCCCAAGAGGCAGCGTGCTCGGCAACCAAGTTCTCTGCATGTAGGTGTGGGGCAAGTTTCACGTCCGTACTTCCTTTTCTGGCAAGCAGGACGGGGAGGGAGGGTCTGGCCCAAGCCTGGCTGTGCTCTGGGCTCACTCCTGGCGCTGCACTCAGGGCCGCTGAGCTCAGGGATCTGTATGTGGTGCCGGGGCGGAGCCCAAGGCAGCCAGCACCAGCTGTACTCGCTCCTGGTCTTTTCCTTTGCTTTCTGGGTCACACCCAGGAATGCTCCGGGGTTCCTCCTGGCTCTGCACTCAGGAACTCCTGGAGGTGCTCGGGAACCATATGGGATGCCGAGGATCAAACCCGGGTGGGCCGCATGCAAGGCAAACGCCCTCCCCGCTGGACTATCGCTCCGGCCCTTGCTCTGGTCTTAAGCTGTATTTTCTATGACAAATTTATGGAGGGGGAGCAGGGAATTATAGACCATGCAATTCATATTTCTAAGCTTTGTGTGTTTTTCTTGGGGGAACAACCCACGCACAGCGTTCCTCAGGGTTTACTACTGGCTCTGTGCTCGGGGACCACACTGGGGGCAGCATCAAAACCAGGGCCCTGCATGGACAGCAAGAGCCTCACCCTGTACCCTCGCTGGTCCCAATTCAATGGTTCTCACCACGTTTATTTACAGTTGTGCGACTGTCAACACAGTCAGCTGAGTGGCTTATGTAAGTCAGAGAAACTCTGGGCCTCCTGGCCATCCAGGCAACTGCCAGCTTCTTCTTCTTTTTTTTTTTTTTTTTGGCTTTGTGGGTCACACCGGCGACGTTCAGGGGTTTCCTCCTGGCTCTGCACTCAGGAATCATTCCTGGCGGTGCTCGGGGGGACCATATGGGATGCCGGGATCGAACCTGGGCGGCATAGGGCGTGCAAGGCAAACGCCCTCCCCGCTGGGCTATCGCTCCGGCCCCACCGCCAGCTTCTTTTGCTCTCCATTTGCCTACTCTAAAATCTGAAGATGGGGGCTGGAGTGAGAGCACAGTGGCAGGGCGTTTGCCTTGCCTGCAGCCAACCCGGGTTTGATCCCCGGCATCTCATACGGTCCCTTGAGCACTGCAAGGAGTAATTCCTGAGTGCAGAGCCAGGAGGGGAACCCCTGAGTATGATTGGGTATGACCCCCAAAGCCAAAAATAAATTAATAAAATCTGTCGATGGATTCAATCATACACTGCGCAGTCTTTCAAGACTGACACAATGTTGGACCTCATGTTTTCGAGGTTCATCCATGCGGTAAGGATTGCTGAATTCCCCACATCACCAACAGCTAACTCAGGCTCTGGTCTCAAACGGCTCTTCCGAGCACCTTTCCGACATTAGCCCTGTGGTCTTTGCAAGAAACGGCCAGCTTATTTCATTCACACGCGCAGAGCGGAGGCCCAAGCCCGGCCCCGCACACCAAGCTCCATCTCTCGAGTTCTCTCTGCTCCCCTGGCCGGCTTGGTCTTTCACTGTGGTCACTGTTTTTAGAGTGTTTGGGTTGGGACAGTACCCACTGGTGGTCAGGGCTGTCCCCCGCTCGGTGCTGGGATTCGATTCGGTATCAGAGGGGCGTAAGGCAAGCGTGTTAAGCCTTGTACCAGCTCTCTGACCTCTAGGTTTTAGACTCTGGAGGGGTGGGGGCTAATCCCCTACCACGTTGAGGGATCACCCCAAGCGCCTCATAAGCATGACTTCGATGGAGAAAGCACTACTTTCTCCCATTCTGTGGCGTCTCTCCGAGGCTCTGATGGCACCTCTGTAAACAAAGCTTGGAATTTTTGTGAATTTCATCTTCTGGTGATGTAAATCAATGAAAGCGAGACAGAGCGGCATCTTGTACTCCCTACAAACCTCGATGAGTTTGGTTACTGTGTGGATATGGTCGATTGTGCTGAATCCTTTCCGGAGCCTGCTTGCTCGCATGGTTGTCCCTTCATCTAGTGTTCTGCTAATCCTGTTCAGGATGACTCGTGTAAACAGCTTGTAGATGACGGACAACAGGCAGATAGGGCGATAGTTGCCGATGTCGTGAATGTCTCCCTTCTTGAACAGTAGAACTGTCCTGCTGGTTTTCCATTGGGAGGGCACCTTGCATTCGGACAGGTAGCGTGTGAAGAGCAGAGCTAGTGTACTGATGAGTACCGATGGCAGATTCTTCAGGTGTTCGGGTCTGACTTTGTCTGGGCCTGGTGCTGTTCCCTCCCTTCTTTACCGACGAGATGGCGTGGTCGGATTTCAGAAGGGAGAACGTTGGGAATGACATATCCATCCTGTGGAATTTGGTATGTGGGCAGGTGGATGTGGCTATCAAAGAGATTTGAGTAGAAGTCCTGGATAATCTTCTCCATTGCCTTTCTGGAAGATGTGATAGATCCATCAGGCGTTGGAGGGCAGTCATCTTGGTCTTATAGTTGGCGAAGGACAGGCGGGCAGTGTGGAATGCTTTTTCCCGGCTTTCATTAATGTGAAAAGAGGGGTTCGACAGGGTGATACCATTTCACCAAAACTCTTCAGCACCACCCTCGAGAACATCATGCAACAATTAGAATGGGAAGGAATGGGAGTGAAGATAGATGGTCGGCAACTACACCACCTCGTTTTGCTGATGACATCGTTCTAATAACACCAAACATTAGCCAAGCGGCACAAATGCTGGCTGACTTTGACCGAGAATGTGGAAAGATAGGTCTACAGCTGAATCTAAAAGAAAACCATGTTTATGAAGAATGAACTAGTTCCAGAGGCCCCATTCACTCTCAATGGGACAAACATCTCTGAATGCAGCAGTTATGTGTACCTAGGTTGAGAAATCCAACATGATGAACGACCTAAAACCTGAGCTGCGCAGGAGGAAAGAGAGCGGCATGGAATGCCTTCAAAGGCATCGAAGAAATAGCTAAAAAGGACAAAGAACCTCCAGCTCTGGGCACATCTCTTTGACTCCACCGTTCTCCCTGCATTAACATACGCCTCAGAGACCTGGGCCCTACGAAAGCAGGATGAGAATGCTATTTGGGTCTCCCAGAGAGGAATCGAAAGAGCTATGCTTGGAATATCACGCCTCACTCAAGTGAGAGAAGGAATCTGGAGTTCTGACCTCGGTCGCTATTCCAGAATCAGGGACGCTGTCTCGTTTGCCAAGGCATCGAAAATCAGATGGGCTGGACATGTAATGCGATTTGGAGACAACCGCTGGACTAGAGCCATTACCGACTGGATCCCACGGGATGTCAAAAGATCACGTGGCCGCCCACCTACAAGATGGTCAGACTTCCTTGTCAAGACCCTGAAGGAACGGTTTGAGGCTCTTCATATTCCTGAATCAACCAGATGCCATTGGGCTACATTGGCACGTGATAGGGTCCAATGGAAATGTTACTGGTGCCCACTCGAGCAAATCGATGAATAACGGGATTCAAGTGATCAAGTTCATCTTCTGGTTCCACATTTTTTTTTTTTGCTTTTTGGGTCACACCCAGAGACGGCTCAGGGGTTTCTCCTGGCTCTGCACTCAGGCATTACTCCTGGCGGTGCTCGGGGGACCACAATGGATGACAGGGATTGAACCTGGGCGGCACGGGCCGGCCGCGTGCAAGGCAAAAGCCCCACCTGCTGGGCCATCGCTCCAGCCCCTGGTTCCACTCTTAATCAGTGGATGTTGACCCTCTGACATCAAGGACCAGCTGCATTTTGATGTCACACCCAAATACCTCTGCCTAATCTGGTCAAAACAATTAATCGTTTGTGATTTTCTAGGAGTCTGTTTAGCCTTTTTTTTTTTTTTTTTTTTAGTTTTGGGCTACACCTGGCCGTGCTCAGGGAACACTCCTGAAATTGTTTTTGGGAACCAGGGGATCAGACTCAGGTTGGCTGTGTGCAAGGCAAGCACTCTATAAACTGTCTGTCTGGAGTCCCTAGTTTAGATTTTAATTTTAGTTTCTGAGTCGCTGATGTAACCTTTCTTTTTTTTCTTTTTGCCTTTTGGGTCACACCCGGTGATGCTCAGGGGTGCTCAGGGTTACTCCTGGCGGTGCTCGGGGGACCATATAGGATGCCAGGGATCGAACCCGGGCTGGCACAGGCCAGCCACATGCAAGGCAAACGCCCTACCCGCTGGGCTATCGCTCCGGCCCCTGATGTAACCTTTCACCTATAGTTAGGTCCAACTTTATCCTTTTCCCCATGTGTTTAGCTTTCAGTGCAACAACAATTTAACAGAAAACTCTTAATTTTCTTGGCACTTGTGAAAACTAAAGTACAAATATGAAAGTTTAATTCTGGTCTCTCAATTCCATTTCATGGCTACGGGTCTAGCTACATGTTCTGTGACCCCGTCTCGATTCAAAATACAGCTTTGCAGGAAGTTCGCGGCTGAGGGCAACTCCCAGCTCTTCTCTGTCAACACGTGGTTAATCCAAGCATCTTGCCAATTTCAGCAAAGATAATAAAATCTGAAACGCCATTCAAGGCCTGGTCATGGGCAATGTTCAGTATTGATTCAGGTCTTGTATGCAGATGTGGCTTTGTTTGGGTCCTTTCGCTTAGAGTCTGGGGCCATGCCCCGCAGTGTTCAAGGCTTACTCCTGGTGCTGCACCGGCCCAGGTGGGACTGCAGGGGTCAAAGCCAGGCTCGCTGTACTAGCTCTCCAGCCTCATACTTAGCTCTTTAATCCTGTACCGTTTTCTAGTTTCCAAATTGTAAATTTTATACCTACACATTGTTGAACTTCATTTTTGGGACTGTTCGTTGGCAAGTGCAGAAAAACCCAAATGACCGCATACCAATCTCATACCCAGCTTTAATACACGTATTCGGTGGTGTTAGGAGGCCCAGCAGCGCTCAAGCCCCAGTGCACTGTGAGCGCAGGGACTGGGGCCACCAGAAGGTCCAGCCCTGGCCACAACAGACAGCAGGCTCTAGTCTAGCTCTAGAACATCAGTCATGTGTGAGCCGAGCAAAGGGCGTGTTTCAGTGGACTTCAGGCTCCTGAAACACTTTCTTTGGGGGAAAATCATTCCGTCTTTCACCATTAATATGACACTTGCCGGGAATTTTTCAGAGATCTCGGGTTTTAGTTCTGGGGCCGCACCTGACTTTGTTCAGGGCTGACTCCCTGCTCTGCGTCCTGGGACTTGTCCCGGCAGGCTCAGGTGCCAGGCACCAAAGCCCGGTCAACAGCGTGCCAGGCGCAGCGCACCCACTACACCACCTTTCAGGCTAAGCGGTGTCCTTTTAGCAGATCAATTCCCTAATAGTGGAGCGCTGTCATCCTGAAAGGATGCTGGACTCTGGGGCCGGAGCGACAGCACAGCGGGAGGGCATTTGTCTCACACGCAGCCAACCCAGGTTCGATCCCCGGCAACCCCTAAGGTCCCCCAGCACGGCCAGGCGTGACTCCTGAGTGCAGAAGCCCGGCCCAGCCAGGATCCCGTGGTGGATGCGGGCCTGCGTCCACAGGCACCAACACGGCTGCTCTCCTTCTTCCTGTCAGCGTCAAGCTTCCCCTGAGATCACCCTCGGCTGCGATTTGCCTTTCTGAGGATAAGTGATCCAGGGCATCTCCTCGGGAGCTTGCCGCCTAACCGTTGGCCAGACATCTTCTCGGAAGATTCCTGCTCATCTCTTCAGTCCGGCTTTCTCTCTGTGCTACCCCGGGTTACTGGCTGTCAGTGTCTTCCTTTTTTAAAGAACTGTTATAATCGGCATGGACTCAATACACAACATTAAATTTTTTTTTTAATTAGGGGCCAGCACAGACAGCAGGGAGGGAGTTTGCCTTGCATGTGGCTATTTTAGGTTTGATTCCTGACATCCCAAATGGTCTCCTGAGCACTGCCAAGTAACAAATTAATTAACAGGGGCGGGGCGATAGCCCAGAGAGTAGGGTGTTTGCCTTGCATGCGGCCGGCCTATACCGGCCAGGGTTCAATCCCTGGCATCCCATATGGTCCCCGAGCACCGCCAGGAGTAATTCCTGAGTGCAGAGCCAGGAGAAACTCCTGAGCATTGCCAGGTGTGACCCAAAAAAGCAAAAAAAAAAAAAAAAAAATTAATTAACAAAACAAATTAACAACAACAAAAGCATTAGACCCATAAAAGATGAAAAAAACTGAGATAATGTGCAGATATATCAGCACTGTTATATATCTTTAACTACAGCAAACTCAGGCTAATCTAAATCTACCAGGGATAAGGTGATTTCAAAACAAGCTGAGACTAAATTAACCTTTAAAAAGAACCAAGAGGGGGCTGGGTGATAGTCCAGCAGGTAGGGCAATTGCCTTACATGCAGCCGACCCAGGTTCGATCCCGGCATCCCATATAGCCCCAGCACCGCCAGGAGTAATTCCTGAGTGCAGAGCCAGGAGTAACCGCTGAGCATTGCTGGGCTGGCCAAAAAGGGAAAAGGCAAGAGGGCTGGAACACTAGTACAACAGGGAGACCCTTGCCTTGCATGTGGCTCACCTAGGCTGGGTCCTCAACCCAGGAGTGAGTGATCCCTGAGCGCAGTGCCACACTGCTAGATGTGACCCCAAAACAAAAATTAACGAAGAAAGAAAAAGCACAAGAAATGAAAGAAGTTGCACTCAG
>JAJIBD010020178.1:0-10895 GCA_021461705.1 Cryptotis parvus | reverse complement strand
AAGCCGGCCAAGCGAGCACGGACGTCCTTCACGGCGGAGCAGCTGCAGGTACCCGGGCAGGCCAGGGGGCTGGGGGCGTGGCCTTAGGGGTGGCTGGGGGCGGAGAGCTCCTGGCTCCGCCCCTTCCCCAGGACCCGTGGGGTGCGGGGCGGGGCTGAGGTTGCCGGGGGCGTGGCCTCGGGACCGGCGTCTCTGATTGGGCCGGAGACGCGGAGCCCCCGCACGTTCTTGCCTGACCGCCGCTCCGCGCCCCGCAGGTTATGCAGGCGCAGTTCGCGCAGGATAACAACCCCGACGCGCAGACGTTGCAGAAGCTGGCAGACATGACGGGCCTCAGCCGGAGGGTCATCCAGGTGGGGCCGGAGGGGCTGGGCGGTGCCTCCGGGCCTGGGGCGGGGCCACGGGACCCCGGGGTGCGCGGTCCGTGCAGAGCCCGGCTCGGAGCCCGCGTCTCGGGGCACACGTGGCCGCGCTGCGGAGCGGTACCCGGGGCGCGCGGAGCTGAGGCGGCCGAGGCTGTCGTTCCAGGTGTGGTTTCAAAACTGCCGAGCGCGTCATAAAAGCACACGCCGCAGCACCCTGTGCCACCCTCCGGGGCGCCCCCGTCCCGCCTCCCTCCGCCCTGTCCGACGATATCCACTACTCCCCGTTCAGCAGCCCCGAGCGGGCGCGCATGGTCACCTCTGCACGGCTACATTGAGAGTAAGTGAACGCGACGTCCAGGCCACTTGGCCTGTGGGAGAGGGGGCGTGGGGTGCCGCTGGTGCGGGCAGAGATACACCACCTAGGTCACTCGATCCTTAAGTTTTCAGCGGACCTTTACTACAGGCACATCAGTGCTGCCATTCAAAAATGCCTTCTCAGCACCACTCTGGGCCTGGCGGGACAGAGCAAGCTGGGTTTCGCCTGATGGAGACCGCACTCAGGTAGAGAGAACTTGGAGCAAGAAGCCCGCGCGCGTCCCTAGTTGTCGGTGTGGTGAGCTCATAGGCGAGGCGCGCGGGAAGGGAACCTCTGGCCATGCATGGAGCTCTAGCAAGTGGGACACCGCAAAGATGGGTCAGGGTTGTTGCGGAGGGCAAGGCAGCAAAGGAAGCCAAGGAACACTCCTGATGGCTGGATATAGGGTGGATGCGATAGGGTGATGGGCGTGTCCGGGGTCGTGCCGCCTGGGACAAAACACCAAAACCTCACCAACCTCAGTTTCCTCACCAGTAAACTAGGATGTTACTTGATGCCTGGCTGGCAGGGTTGTGAGACTGCAGTTACAAATATATTCAGCTTATTCTGGTCTGCACAAAGTGTTCTCTGGGGCCCAGGCGCCGCCTTTGGCTAATGGGAGTGAACAGAGGTTTGGACCTCGAGGTGCTGTGGGCTTCCAGTGCCAGGGATCGAATTTGGGGTCCCCTGCATGTAAGCCTACACTCCAGCCCTCCAGCATCTGTCTCCCTGACCCTATGGTGTTGGAGGTCAAACCCATGGCCTCACACATGCCAGGCACATGCTTTTGCAGAGCCACATCCATGGTGGTAAATGTCTTTTCTTTCTTTCTTTTCTTTCTTTCTTTCTTTCTTTCTTTCTTTCTTTCTTTCTTTCTTTCTTTCTTTCTTTCTTTCTTTCTTTCTTTCTTTCTTTCCTTCCTTCCTCTTCCTTCCTTCCTTCCCTTCCTTCCTTCCTTCCTTCCTTCCTTCCTTCCTTCCTTCCTTCCTTCCTTCCTTCCTTCCTTCCTTGCTTTCCTTTCTCTCTTTCTCTGGTTTTTTGGCCATACTCAGTATGATCAGGGGTTCCTTCTGGCTCTGCACTCAGGAATTACTCCTGGAAGTGCTCAGGAGATCATATGGGATGCCGGGAATCCAATCCCAGTCTGCCACAAGACAAGTGCCCTAACCTCTAGACTATCTCTCTGGCCCTGCAGTAAATATTTTCAACTGTCCTCTGTGTCCTAGGCTCTAGGATATAACAGAGAATAGATGAAATCCTGTTGCTCATGGGTCCCAACTTGGAGTGGGAGGTGGGTGGAGAGATGCTAAAAAGTCATGGATTGGGCCGGAGCGATAGCCCAGCGGGTAGGGCGTTTGCCTTGCACGTGGCTGGCCCATGCCGGCCAGGTTCGATCCCGGCATCCCATATGGTCCCCCGAGCACCGCCAGGAGTGATTCCTGAGTGCAGAGCCAGGAGAAACCCCTGAGCATTGCCGGGTGTGACTAAAAAAAAAAAAAAAAAAAAAAAGTCATGGATTTCTTGTGGGGGTAGGGAGTGGGGTGAACCTTCATGGGATCTGAGTAGGTGCTGATCGCAGATTTTCTTTCCCTTGGAGGGTGTTTCTGTTGACTGTATTCCTCAGAGGTGGTGCTGGAGTAGAGGGGACCATGTTTCAGAGGTGGTGCGGGATTAGAGGCACCAGGTTTCAGAGGTGGTGCGGGATTAGAGGCCCGGTTTCAGAGGTGGTGCGGGTTAGAGGCACCAGATTTCAGAGGTGGTGCGGGATTAGAGGCACCAGGTTTCAGAGGTGGTCGGGATTAGAGGCACCAGGTTTCAGAGGTGGTGCGGGATTAGAGGCACCAGGTTTCAGAGTTGGTGCGGGATTAGAGGCACCAGGTTTCAGAGGTGGTGCAGGATTAGAGGCACCAGGTTTCAACAGTAATTGCTACACCCTGCTTTGCAGTCACACCAGCATAAAGATGAGCCTCCATTCTGGGCAAAAGAATGTTGCATAAAATCAGTGACAATTATGCAGTGAGAAGCCCCAGTGGGACCTCCGAAAGCCCACCAGAGCCTCCCTTTCTCTGGTGCCCAGTAGATCAGAGGGTTCTGTCGGCAGGGAGTGGCTCCTGAGGTGCCAGATGTGCTGCTCAGAGTGTCCCCTAAACACCCAAGGTCCTTCTCCTGTTGGACAGATGGAGAAACCAACAGCTGGAATGCTGGAGCCAGGATTCCTTAAGGGTCCAGGATTTCCTAAGGATCCAGTGTCAGGTCTGATTCAAACCCCATTTGAATCTGGGGGAACTGTCCGGGCCTTTAGAAATGAGGGTTAATAATTGGGACCAAAGCGATGCACAGCGGGTCGGGTGTTTGCCTTGCACGTGGCTGACCTGGGTTTGATCCCCGGCATCCCATATGGTCCCCAGAGCACCACCAGGAGTAATTCCTGAGTACAGAGCCAGGAGTAACCCCTGAGCATCACAAAGTGTAACCCAAAAAGCAAAAAAAGATAATAAGATTTCTTCTCTCAGGCTGGGCAGAGAGAGAGAGAGAGAGAGAGAGAGAGAGAGAGAGAGAGAGAGAGAGAGAGAGAGAGAGAGAGGGCTCCATGGACTGAACAGAGGCTTTTGGCGTGTGGGAGGCCTGAGTTCCATTCCCAGCATTGCCTGTTTCCCTGAGGCCCCGAGCACAGTTGTGAGTGGTTCCTGAGTTCTGCTGGATCTGACCCCCAAAACAAACAGAACCCCAAGGATTCCTGTCCCTAAGCTATGCTAGAGAAGATCACTGACGTCCCTTCCCCACTGAGCCCTAAGTGCGGTATAAGGCTTAGCTGCCGTGGGGCTGGCAGGGGTGTGGTTCTTGACTGGTATAGCTAAGGGTACAGACTCCTGCTTGTCACGTGGGTGCCAGTCAGAAGCCAAATCTCTTCATGGGTCTCTATTTCTGAGCCGTCTAAGCAGGGACCTGTATTCTCTTTCCTTTTTATTTTAATTTTTAAAAATCTAATTTTGGGGCGGGGCGATAGCCCAGTGGTAGGGCGTTTGCCTTGCACTCAGCGGCCTGTGCCGGTCCGGGTTCGATCCCCGGCATCCCATATGGTACCCTGAGCACAGCCAGGAGTAATTCCTGAGTGCAGAGCCAGGAGTAACCCTTGAGCATTGCCAGGTGTGACCCAAAAAGCAAAAAAAAAAAAAAAAATCTAATTTTGTTTTAGGTCCATACCTCGCAAACTCAAGGGTTGCTCCTGGCTCTGCACTCAGGAATCACTCCTGGCGGAGCTTGGTGGACCATATGGGATGCCAGGGATTGAACATGGATTGGCCACACATAGGCAAACGCCCTACCCGTTATACTATTGCTCCCGCCTCCCTCTTCCTTTCTACACAATGGCTTTTGCTGCTCAGAGCCTTTTTATTTATTTTTTTTTTTTTCTTTTCCCAAATTTTATTACACCAGTTTTAGACATACAATTGCAAGATGCTCATGTAGAGTTTTGGTTCTACAGTGTTCCAACACCCATCCCTCCACCCGAACCCATCTCCCATCACCAATGTCCTCACCTCCCTCCCCCTCCCACACTTCAACTACTTGGCGGGTTCTGTATGTCTTTTCTCTCCTATCTCTCCCTCCTGCCAAACTTTCCTGCACATCGTGGAATGCAGTGGATTAAAGAACATTACTGTTTCCACTAGTTTGATGGACC
Organism: Cryptotis parvus; assembly: GCA_021461705.1. Classification (NCBI taxonomy): domain Eukaryota; kingdom Metazoa; phylum Chordata; class Mammalia; order Eulipotyphla; family Soricidae; genus Cryptotis; species Cryptotis parvus. Next base: position 6,490 of record JAJIBD010020178.1, on the reverse strand, counting down.
ATGCAGCCGCAAAGCGGTCACGTGACTTAGGGGCCTCATGGTCAGCATCTGGACAGTGAAGGTGGCGGCTAGTGTGGTGGGCAAGTCTCATCCAGCTGCTTCGGAACCCCCAGAGGTGATGGGCCCACTTCCAAAACCCATCTGTCCTCCTGGGAGCCCCATGGTCAGCTGAACCTGGGGAAAGCGGAGTTCCAGCTTCCCCCAGCCGCTTTTGAGACTGCATGCTATGGCTGGTGGTCCCCAGGGCAGCTCCTGGGCGGGGCCACCAGGTTCGACAAAATGGAGGTGGGAAGGGCCGACCCCTGACTCCATCTGATGAATTTCCAGTGATTCCTGCTTCTGGGAGCTGCCTACCTGGGCTCGAACTGGTTTTGCTCTGTTAATCTGGTCTTGAGGTAGCATCCCAGCGTCAGAGCCTTTTAGACATTAGTTCCTCTCCAATGGCTCCAAGAACTAGAGGTTTTTTCCCTTCTTGGGTCACACCCGGTGATCTCAGAGGTAACTCCCACCTCTGCACTCAGGAATTACTCCTGGTGGTATTTGGGGGACCATATGGGATTTTGGGAGCTAACCCTGGTTGGCTGTGTGCAGGGCAAACTCCCTCCCCTCTGTGCTATCACTCCGGATCCCTGGACCAGAGACTTTCTGGGTGCAGGGCTTTAGAGAGGATCTGGATTGGGGCCCTCAGGGTTGTGTCAGGACTTTGCCCATGTCTGTGCTGACCAAGCTTAGATCCGTCTGTGAGGCCTGGAACAGGGGATGGAGGCATCCTTCCTCTTCCCCGAGGTGGAACCTGGCTGGGCCACAAGGTGTTGGGGCCACCCTCTCCACCCCAGGGTCATCTTTACATTCTGTGTGGCAGTTAACAGAAGTCACAAGGTCTTGAACTTTCTGAAGCTGTGGTGCTAGGGAAGCCAAAGAGTGTTCTAAAATCAGGAAAGTGAGGGCTTCCTTTCTGCTCATCTAAGGGCACAGGAGTCTCCCCGCATCCTTAGAGCTTAGGATCTGATTATCAGATCTGGGTTGTTCAGGGACTGTTCCTGGCTCTGTGTCCTGAAGTACAGGAGTGACCTCCAACCCCTGACAGGGCTCAGAGGACATGTGGGATGCCACCAGGGATTCAAATGTAGGTTGTGATCCCCATAGCGTGTGAGACAAGGGCCTTACGTTCACTACTATCTCTCCAGCAACCAGAATCCAGTTTTTAAAGTGTTCAGAAACCAGACCCCAAGGAACTGAGCCTGTGTCATATTCTGGATAGTGTCAGGCTCCTCACTGAACCCGTGTCACTTTCCGGGTAGTGTCAGGCTCCTCATGAAGGCTTAGGAAACCCTACATCTAGAGCCTCCGGCTTGGGCTGGCGAGACCGTTCAAAGGGCAGCAGCGCATGCCGCTTTCAGGAGAGTGCAGGCTAGATTCCTGAGGCTGCGTGGTCCCCAAGCACTGTTGGGAGTGACCCCTGAGCACAGAAACAGGAGTAACCCCAAGCATTTCCAGGTATGGCCCAAAAATCAAAAAAAAGAAAGAGGGGCTGGAGAGATAATACAGCGGAGAGGGCATTTTCCTTGCACATGGCCAACCCGGTTCGATCCCCTGGCATCCCATATGGTCCCCTCGAGCACCACCAGGAGTAATTCCTGAGTGCAGAGCCAGGAGTAACCCCTGAGCATTGCCAGGTATGATCCAAAAAGCTAAAAATAATAATAATGATAAAATAACAAATCAACCCCTGTCCTGTCTCGTGTCTCTGCTGTCCCCCTGTCCCCACTTTCCTGCAGTTGCCTTTATTCTTCAAGTGAGGGTGCTGTGACTCATGAGACGTACGTCTGGGGCTGGGGGATAGGACAGCCCTCCCCCCCCCCACACACAGATGTCCTCTGTCTTGTCGCACGTTCATTATAAAGCATAAGTCTCTGCACAGGGCTGCTGCCTCTGTCCCCAGAGAGCATGACGTGTCGGGAAAAGAGGAACTCTGGAATGCATTGAAACAGCAGAGTGATGGAAGAGAAATTAGGATCATTCACAAAACTTCCTCTGCTCCTCCCTGACAGCCCAACAGTTTGAGATGTTGAATAAGGATTGTGGAGATTCACTCGGCAAACAGATACATACACAGAGGGCTCCTTTATTAGCCATTGGACCTCATTCTGCGTCCTGGAAATTCTCCATGACAGAAATCTAGGAATCAAGGCCACCCCTCTTCTTGTTGGAGCTTGCTGTCCAATGGACAGAGCCGGACTATATCAAATAAACAGGAAGAACATGGGGCCAGGGCGAGCGTGCCAAGGGCTTGTGAGAACGTGCTGCCTACGGGCCTGGGTTTGTCCCCAGCATTGCACGGCAGCCTGCAAGGACCCTCCTGAGCACCACCAGGTGTGATCTGGAAATTCCCCCAAACTTGCCAAATAAAACCCTAGGGAAAATCATCTGGAAGCAGATAAGTAAGTGCTCAGGAGGAGACGGCAGACAGAACAGGCAGAGACAGGCTGCGGTGGTGCTGGTAATGGACTAAAAGCTGTCCCCCTAGGATGGTCTAGGAAAGTGTCTCAAAGGTGAAGTCCCTTGGGGACAGAGCAATAGTCCAGAGGGTAAGACACTTGCCCCTGCGGGCAGCTGTCCTGGGTTTGATCCCTGGCATCCCAGATGGTGCCTTGAGCCCCGCCATGAATGATCCCTGAGCACAGAACCACGAGTAAGCGCTGAGTATCGCTGGCTATGACAGACCAAAGCAAAGGCGGAAACGCACAGTCCCTGAGTGCAGAGTACTTGAAGCCTTGAGGGTGCGGAGGACCCTTCGGGAGGTCGGGGTGCCGAGGTCAGGTGGAGCCAGGAGTGTGGGGTACATGGAGAGGAGAGTGCTTGGTCTCTCCTCAAGCAGACTTTGTCAGATGCCCTCTAGAGACTGTAGAACCCTTCTCCAGAGCGTGGCAGGGCCCAGGCCACCCAGCTGGGAAGTGACGGGTGATCTTACCAGCCCCCAGGATCCCTGGGTGTCGGTGGGTGCGGAAGGCAGGGAACAGGCTCAAGGCTTCCCTCTCGTCCGCAGGTCAGGTCCAGTGTGGGCAGGTGCATTGCCGGCTGCCTTACACCGCGCCCCGGTCCACCTCAAAGCCGACATGGACGGGCCACTCTCCAACCGGGCTGAGAAGGTAATTGGAGGCTGCTGAGGTGTGGGTGCCCAGCTGGCCTACCGGGAGGGACTCTGGCCGTGGGCCTTGGGGCTCAGCAGGCCTGACTGCAGCTCTCTGCTCAGAGGTCCTCACAGAGCAGCAACGGGCAAAAGCCCTGCCCAGGGCTCCTGGGGGTGCCACCCCCTGCCAGTGGTGTTGTCACTTTGCTCATGCTTTGAGCGCCCTGTCATCCCAGGCCAGGGGCAGAAGCAGACAGGAAAGCTGGTAGAGTCAAGAGGGAGGATGCTCATCTTGGCTTCCTTATATATCCTGACCCCCCATTCCTGACCCCAACCCCCACCCCGACCTCTCACCCCTGACCCCACCCCCATCCCAACCTCTCGCCCCTGACCCCTACCCCCATCCCGACCTCTCACCCCTGACCCTACCCCCCATTCCGACCTCTCGCCCCTGACCCCTACCCCACCCCACCTCTCACCCCTGACCCCACCCCCCCATCCCAACCTCTCGCCCCTGACCCCCACCTCCATCCCGACCTCTCACCCCTGACCCCCACCCCCATCCTGACCACTTGACCCTGACCCCTACCCCCCATCCCGACCTCTCACCCCCTGACCCCACCCCCATCCTGACCACTTGACCCTGACCCCTACCCCCCATCCCAACCTCTTGCGGCTGCTGAGTCCTTTGTCCTGTCTGGTCTGCTGGGAACAGGAGCCAGAGCATTAGCACAGCGGGAGGGCGCTTGCCTTGCATGCGGCTGACCCAGGTTTGATCCCTGACACCCCGAGCACTGCCAGGAGTAATTCCTGACTTAGAGCCAGGGTTAAAGCCTGAGTAGCCCTGTGTGCCCCCTCCCCCATGGAACAAAACTTTTGTCTCTCAGGAGGGGATAGTTAGCTGAGTGGGCCGGGGAGGCCGGTGACCTGGCCCCTTGGGTGAACCCCCAAAGGGAGGGTCTTCTCTCTGGACGTGAGCAGCCTTCAAACTAAAGACCCCAGTGACATGTGTGACTGAGGCAAGCCAGCCCCTGGCCGCTGGTGGGGCCCAGGGAACGGTGGGCCGCACCCAAGCTGCCCGTTCCTCCTCTCTAGCCCCGCCTCTCTGTCGAGTGCCTGCTGTGTGCTGCGTGTCCCCGGGAGTGGCCGTGAAGCCTTGCTAGAGGTTAGATGGGGTGCTCTGTTGCCAGCTCCTCGCGGCCAGGGACACCCACTCTGAGACACCCAGGAAAGCCACCACAGGGCCAGCAGACGCCGGCCCCCTCTGCTCTGGTGAATGCTGCTTTGTGGGCATGAGGCGGCATCCTCATGCACAGGAGGAGGAGACCCAGGCACTCCAGAGACCCAGCCAGTCTAGGGTACAGCCGGTGGGTGTCTGGGATGTTCGACACAGGCCACTTAGGGCACACAGCGTGCCCTCTGGCCGCCCCTCAGGTGGAGCGAGAGGGAGACTCTGGGATTGTGGGCTGGGCTGTCCAATTGGGTGCTCCCAGCCTTGGAGTCACCTGGCTTTGCTTCTTCCCTTACCACTTGGCCCCAGGACCGGCCACTTGGGACTGCTGGTGCGGGCCCCCCTGCTTTCCAGGATCCCAGGACCTTAGAGCAGCAGCTGTACCCCAGGGGTGCAGGGACATTGAGGCCAGGCATGAACTGGGCCTTCGAGGACTGGACAAGGCAGTGAGGACCTCCAGGGGAGAAGCAGGGGGACAAGAAGGGCACCTGGTGGAGTGAAGCCCTCTCTGAAAGAACGGCCCGAGTTGGGGTGCAAAAACCAGGGGTGTGCCGTGTGGCTGAGGCCCTGCTGGGGTAGTGACTAGGCCGGTCCCGTGAGTTGGGCTCTGGAGGGCCAGTGGGAGTGTGGGCAGAGAGTGGGCCCCTCGTGTCCGGGAAGCTCAGCTCAGGTGTGTGGCCTCTGCTGAGGTCTGAAGGGCGAGCCACCTGGGGCCTGGCAGGGCTGCTCTGCCTTGCTGTCTTGCTGGGCCCATCTCCACGTTCTCGGCCAGGGGCTCCACGCAAGAGCGTTTTCCTGCATCCTGAGCGCGTGCCCACTTGCTGTCAGGCTTGCCTGCTGCTGACCGGGACCTTTGTCCACATCTGGCCAAGCCTGAGGCCTGCCGGGCCGTGTGGGCAGTACAAGGTGTGTGCAGCTTCTCCTCGGTCCTCCAGGCCTGAGCCAGCCTAGCTAAGAGGAGATGCAGGTCCCTGGGGAAAGGCATGACTGGGCTTAGGACTGGCCTGGCCAGGGCACTGACCTCCGGGCACCTGGGAGCAGCGCCCCTGCCATCGCCACCGTCTTGTCTGCCCACACCGCGCATGGTCTTCCCAGGTTTCAGCCTGGCAACGTGAGAGCTTTGGGAGACTGTTGGTCAGGGAGGCTGGGGAGACTGAGGCGCCCACCCACCCCTCCGAGAGTCCTCAGCCAGTCCTGTGGCTGTGTGGGCTTCAGAGGCCAGAGCAGAGTGTTGACTGTGGTTGAGGGAGGTGAGGCAGTGAGAGACCTGAGCCCTGTTCCGTGCCTTCCGTGAGGCTCAGGGACCTATGCTGTGCCTTGGTGGACAGGCCAGGGATGACCGTCCCTTCCCGTACCCACCACCCAGCTGAGTGGATGCAGCAGCATGTACAGAGACCCTCACAGAGCCAAGGTGTGGCAGTGCAGACAGTGCTTTTGGGTGCCAGTGGTGCTCCCATGTACAGGCAGTGCTCCCACGTACAGGCAGTGCTCCCGGTGCAGGTAGTGCTCCTGGGTGCAGGCAGTGCTCCCAGAAGGCAGTGCTCCCGGGTGCAGGCAGTGCTCCCACAGACTGGCAGTGCTCTCACACAGGGAGTTCTTCCACCGTATAGACAGTGCAGATGGTGCTTGTGTGTGCTGCAGGCAGTGCTCATGCCTAGTTAGCACTCTGGCACGGACTGTGCTCCCAGCTGCAAATAGTGCTCTTTAGCCCACATGGTGTTTCCATGTGGAACACACAGCCGGTGCTCCTGCATACAGGCAGTGCTACTGGGGTAGTCCCATTTCTAGGCAATGCTCCCATATGCAGGAGAAGTGCTCCCCTCTGAAGGGCTCTTAAGGGCTTCCTCATGCAGGCAGTGCTCTAGTGTTTAGTGCTCCTGTGTTCAGATTGTGCTCCCATGTCGTGCCCCCCACACTAACTGTGCTCCTTGGAGGTCATCTGTTCTGATGGGTACCTCCAGCAGCTCCTCACAGTGACTCCTCCCATGCCTCCTCCTGAGAGCCCACCTGGGCAGATTACTGACAGAGAACACAGGCCATACGGCCAGTCTGTCCCCCATGTCTCCAGACCACTCGGCGTTTCTCCTGACAGTGGACTGGAGATGGGCATGTCCTGCTCACTTGCCACC
>JAJIBD010020174.1:0-17840 GCA_021461705.1 Cryptotis parvus | reverse complement strand
ACAGTGTCAACATAAAAGGGAAGGGAAGGGGAAATGGTATAAAGTTTTCTTTGGCTCTTGCTCTCATAAATTTGATAAATTTAACAATTTCTTTCTTTCTTTCTTTTTTTTCTATTTTGGGTCACACCTGGCAATGCTCAGGGGTTTCTTCTGGCTCTGCACTCAGGAATTACTCCTGGCGTTGCTCAGCGGACCATATAGGATGCTGGAGATAGAACCCAGGTTGGCTGTGTGCAAGGCAAATGCCCTACCTGCTGTACTATCGCTCTGGCCCCCACAATTGCTTTTCTTAATTTGTTACTTAATTCTATCTGTTTGTTAATTTTGTTTTGATGGGTCAGCAAAATAGTACAGCAGATAAGGAACTTGTCTTGCTGACAGCTGACCCTGTAACATATTTTGATACCAAGAGTGACCACCCTGAATAAGTTAGGTGTGGCACAAAAACAAAACAAAATTATATCTTTTTTTATTTTTTTTGCTTTTTTGAGTCACACCCGGCTATGCTCAGGGGTTACTCCTGGCGGTGCTCGGGGGACCATATGGGATGCCAGGGATTGAACCCGGCTGGCACAGGCCGGCTGTGTGCAAGGCAAACGCCCTACCCACTGGGCTATCGCTCCAGGCCCCCAAATTATATCTTTTTGTTTGTTTTTGCCCACACCTGGCATACTCATGGTTTATTCTTGACTCTGTAGTCAAGGATCACTCCTGAAGAGCTCAGGGGACTATCTGGTTTGCCAGGGATCGGACCTGGGTGGCTGTATGTAAGGCAGATGCACCACTGGCATTACTGCCACTCTGGCCCCTGAGTATCTTTGTGTTCCTCAGATTGTCTTCATTAGGTTGTCATGTACAGTGTTTCTGTGTGTAAAGCCCCTCTTCCTTCAGTGCTTTCCAAATAGAATTTAATTTCTTTTTCATTTGTGTTGCCATTGCAAAGTCTGATGTTAATCTATTTCCTTTTTCTTCTGGAAGCTTGCAGAATTTGCATTTAATTTCCAGGTTCCCCTCTGACCCTTTGTTGTTGTCACTGTGCCCCTGAGAGATCAGTGTTGCTGCAGACACACGGGGGAAGGGCAGTGGAGGGAGTCCAGCTTGCTGCGACTGCCTCCCAGCTGGCCACTCTGCCTCTCAGTCACATCCCTGGCTCCTGTACTCTTAGCATTTCTACATCTTTCAGTAAAGATCTGGTCTGGATCATTATTTTGGTCTGGGTCTTTATTTTGTTTGGCACTTCATATTTTTTCTTTTTAATTTATCTTTTCTTTTTGCTTTTTTGGGTCACACCTGTCAGTGTTCAGGGATGCCATTGGGCTACACTAGCGTGATAGGGTCAAATGGAAATGTTACTGGCGCCTGCTTGAGCAAATCGATGAACAAGGGATGTCAAGTGATCAGTGATCTGCTCTTAGGAATTACTCCTGGTGGTGCTTGGGGGACCATATGGGATGCTAGGGATCGAACCTGGGTCAGCCACATGCAAGGATAATATCCTACCTACTGTACTTTCGCTCTGGTTCTGTACTTTGTATGTTTTTAAATTTTTTAAATTATTTTATTACACTACCTTTAGACATACAGTTACAAGATGTCCATGCTTGAGTTTTGGTTCTATAGTGTTTCAACACCCATCCCTCCACCCGTGCATATCCCATCACCAATGTTCCCACCTCCCTCCTCCCCAGCCCACCTCCATGGCGGGTTCTATATCTCCTTTCTCTCTTTATCTCTTCCTTCTACCTACCTTTCCTACACATCGTGGAATGTAGTATATTCTAGGACTTGATTGTTTCCACTAGTTTGATGGACCGCGTCCGGCCAGTGAAAAATGGCTGCTATTGTGGTGGGCAAGTCTCATCTGGCTGCTTCCAGGGACCCCCAGAGGTGATGGGCCAAGATCCAAAACCCATCTGTCCTCCTGGGAGCCTCATGGTCAGCTGGGCTAGGGGAGAGCTGAATGCCAGCTCTCCCAGTTGCTTCTGAGACTCTGCATGCTATGGCTGGTTGCCCGAGGTCAGTTCCTAGGCAGGGCCACCGGGCTCCAGAACAAGATAGAGAGGGGAAAAGGTGGCCCCAGCTCCATCTGCCCAATTCCCGGTGACTTCCACTTCTGGGAGCCGCCTACCGAGGCTCAAACTCAGCTACTCTGTTAATCTGGTCTTGAGATCCGCATCTCTCCTGGGCGGGTTCTGATGTGCTGCAGCATCCGGTCAGTGAAAATGGTGGCTATTGTTGTGGCTGAGTCTCATCCGGCTGCTTCCGGGGCCCCCAGAGGTGATGGGCCAAGTACTTTGTATGTTTTTAAAACTGAGGTCTTAGAGCCACAGTGATAGTACAGCGACTAGGACTTTTGCCTTGCATCCAGCTGACCCAGGTTTGATCACTGGTTTGATTCCTGGCATCCCATATGATCCCCTGAGTATTGCCAGGAGTAATTGCTGATTGCAGAGCCAGGAGTAACCCCTAAGCATAGCTGGGTATGATCCAAAAAAGCTCAAACAAAATAAAACCCACAACCCTGAGGTCTTGAATCTCTTTAAATTTAGAGACATTAATTTTCTTCAGATATTTTTTTTTATTTTTTTTGATTGTTGGGCCATACCAGGTGGTGCTCAGAGTTTAGTTCAGCTTTTTACTCAGGACTCACTCCCTCACAGTGCTTGGGGGACCAATGGGATGCTGGGGATTAAACCCAGGTCAGCCACATGCAAGGCAAATACCCATACGATTGTAACAACCTTTACATCATCTTTCAAAATGTGTTTTCTCCGTCTTCCCCATTCCATGTTATGTATACACAGAACCTCTTGCTTTGTTTCTGTTATCTCTGAGCTTTGTTCTGTTCTCCCTGGGAGAATTCCTCTGAATGTGCATTGCATTGCTCTATTTTCCTCCTGTGCCTGTCATGCTATTTATCTAATCTGTGTTCTTTTTAACTTTAATTTTGTAATTTTTGTGTATTGGGCCACACCCAACAATGCTTAGGGCTTACTACTGGCTCTGCACTCAAGGATCACTCCTGGCAGGGCTTAGGTGACTGTGGTGTCTAGAATCAAACTGGGATAGGCTATGTGAAGGTCACATGCTTCCCTTCTTGCACTATCATTCCAGCCCTTGGGCTCCTGGCTTGGGAAGTGCTATTATGGAGGCCATTGGGTGAGTGGGAAGCAGGGGAGGAGTGGTGTGTTTGGGAAAGTAGAAAGGGCACCTTTGTACCTAGGAATGTAAATGGTGAGAGCACAGGAAAAAGCTGGGAGGACTTTCTCAGCTAGTAGCAGAGGAGAAAAAGGCTCCAGAGTCAAGGATTTGATCATGTAAATGCATTGGGTCAGCATCAAAGGCTTCATGGCCCAGCTTGGTGTTGGCGGTCAGAGCCAGAAGAGCTGTCTGCTGAGGGGCTCACATCCAGGACAGACACTGCTGCCCACTCACTGCCATTCTCGACCTCGACAGTCCCTGAGCTGAGGCACATTGGGGCAGTTAGAGTCCAACCCCAAATCTCTCTCTCTCTCTTTCTCTCTCTTTCTTTCTCTCCCTCTCATTGAATCACCTTAAGGTATACCATTATAAAGCTGTTCATGATTGGGTTTCAGTCGTGCAGTGTTCCGGCACCCATCCCTCCACCACTCACATTTCCCAACACCAGTGTGCCCCGATTCCCTCCCCTATAATTTATAACTTGCCTCTGTGGCAGCTACTTTTCTTTTTGCTTTTTGGGTCACACCCAGCAATGCTTAGGGGTTACTCCTGGCTCTTTGCTCAGGAATTACTCCTGGCGGTGCTTGTGGAGCCATTTGGGATGCCGGGATTGAACCCTGGGTCGGCTGTGTGCAAGGCAAATGCCTTACCCACTGTGCTATCGCTCCGGCCCCGATGGCAGCCACTTCTCTCTCTCTCTCTCTCTCTCTCTCTCTCTCTCTCTCTCTCTCTCTTTCTGTCTCTCTGTCTCTGTTTTCTCTTTCTCCTTTTGTGCATTATGTTTGTAATACCAACATGTATATTTCTTCACCTACTTGCAATACTCAGTTCTATTCTAGCGTTACTATTTCCAAGTATTATTATTGTCAAACTAGTCCCTTCTCTATCTTACCTACTCTCTGTCTCCCACACACTTGTGGTAGATTTATTAATAATAAACTTTTTTAGATTTATTTTTGAATCTCTGGACCAAGGCTGGTAGGTGAGCTTATATGACTGTGGGGTGGCACGTGGGTGTAGCTGCTGGGTCTCCAGGAAAGACAGGGAGGTTGCCCACTCGACTCAGAGAAGGCCTAGAATTGTCAGTCACAAATTCACATGCACCTGAAGTTTTTGTTAGATTAGTGTCTCTGTGGCACTCAGTCCTGAGGTGGTGGGGTCTGGCTGGAGGCACGACAGCAGCTTTGGTGTGTGGGAGCTACTTTTTGGACTTTGTTTGGGCACAAGGTCCCCTCCCCCACATACCACTGAGAGCACCCTTGAGGTCTCAGCCTCAAGGTATCTAAAATTTTTGTGGCTCGGTGAGCTCTTTTTAGATTTCTGTATGAAGGCTCCAACCATGGATTTTGTGCTGGGCACATGCCTCCTTTGCTGCAGTCCTGCGGTTTGCAGTCTCTGTGGGCCCTGCCAGGCTGTTCTGTTTGTTGTCTTGTCTTCCAGGCGCTAAGCTCTGCGCTGCAGAGCTATCTTTGCCAGCAGTCTGACTGTCTTTGTTCATGCTCTCAGAGCAGATGCTTTGAGTCTCGAGAGCTGGAGCAGCAGGACATGTGTCACTGGGAAGCCTGAAGCTATTCCAGACAGCTTTGAGGAGGATGCTATACTCTTTAAAATGTTAGGGTTTGTTGAACGTAGCTTTGTTTTTCTGTTTTTTTTTCTTTGGGGGGGAGGTTTGGGTTTTAGTCCACACTCAGTGGTGCTCAGGGGACCATTGAACCTGTGCTTCCCACATACAGGTGTGTTTAGTGCGTTGAGGTATTTTTTTTCTGGTCCATGATTTACTTAAATTTAGGGGCCATGCCCAGCCTTGCTTAATGCCTACTCTGGGCTCTGTGCTCAGAGCCCACTTCTGAGGTGTGGAGGGGCCATTTGCAGTGACAGGGCTTGGCCAGACTGAATCAGGGTTGACCACAGGCAAAGAAGGTTCCTCAGTTCCTGTAGTATCCATCTCTCCAGCCTGCTGAACATCTTTTTTTTCTTTCTTTTTTCTTTTTCAAGGTCACATGTGGCAATGCTTAGGTCTTACTCCTGGCTCTTCACTCAGGAATTACTCCATATAGTTGCTTAGGCAACTATATGGGATGCTGGGTATTGAAACCGGGTTGTCCATATGCAAGGCAAACCTCCTACCCACTGTCTATCGGCTCTGGTACCTGAACATATTTCTAAGAGAGGAATGCTGTACTGTTTGCTCTTCTGTGAGGTCTCTGCAAAATAGGGGAAGGGGAGGTTCCTTGCGGGCAATGAGATTTTAGGGGAAATGGTTCTGTGGTTTCAGAAAGGATGTTCAGTTCCTGCCAGGGCTGCCTTGCCTCGCGTGCCCTCAGTGAGACGTGCTGGAGGAGCTGCTTCTTGCTTGATCAGTAGAGAGAGAGGCCTTGACTCAGACTCAGGGAGTCCCCACCTGCCCCTTCTTTGACCTGTACCTTTTAAAAAAAGATGAAAACACCCTGAAGCTAAGAGCACAACTTTATATTTAGAGCATTTAAAAAAAAATTTAAATGAGACTGGATTAAATATTTGATGAGCATTAGTAGGAACTCACAGTGCTTAGGGTAAGAAAAAAAAACCCTAATGTCTTGGTTATAGCTGTCATTAAAAAATATCAGAATAAAAAAATTTAAAAATATCAGAATATTATTATGGTAGGTCAGTTTTTAAAACTTCATTTTATAATAATTGTAGTTTCATGAGACATTGCAAATAAAGGGAAGTCCTGTGGATATGGTTAGATTTTTTTTTTTTCTTTTTTGGGTCACACCGGCGATGCTCAGGGGTTACTCCTGGCTCTGCACTCAGGAATTACTCCTGGCGGTGCTTGGGGGGACCATATGGGATGCCGGGATCGAACCCAGGCCGGCATGGGCCGGCCGTGTGCAAGGCAGGACGCCCTACCCACTGGATTATCGCTCCGGCCCCTGGTTAGATTTTTTTTAATACAAACATTTTTACTGTTTTCTGTAATATGACAATGTGGTCTGAAAAACAAAGTGGGAGTCGACAATTGAATTCAACATCCTCTTGCCACCACAGATATTTGATACATTTTTTAAATCATCTTTTCCACAGAGTTCTCTTGACATAAAGACATCTATATCATTGGACAAAAATGAATGTATAAGAAGCTTGTATTTTGTGCAAATAAAAACTTATTGAGGCATTGTGATTTATAGTACTATTAATATTAATGTTTTTGGGATGCAGTATTCCACACTTCTGTCTCTAGGTCTCTTAACTTCTCCCCCAATGTAGAAAATTTAGTTCTGGGGCTGGAGCAATAGGAGAGCCAGTAGGGCATTGCTTTGCATGCGGCTCACCCTGCTTCGGTCTTTGCATCCAATACGGTTTCCAGGGCCCACCAGGAGTGATCACTGACCGCAGAGCCAGGAGTAATCCCTGACCATTGCTAGGTATGCTTGCCCCCTCAAAAAGAAAAAAAGAAAACTTAGTTTTGTAGGCTGACTCTTGGAGTCTGCTCTCATTGGCTGTTGCATATTCCCTTACTGTGTTTCTTTAAACTCCATATATGAGGGAGAGTATTTGATAGTCATTCTCCTGAGACTCACTTTGCTCAGCCTGATACTCTCTAGTTACATCCACATGGCAGTGAACTGCAGGATTTCCTCTTTTCGCTGAGTAGTATTCATTGTGTACATCACACCCGGTGATGCTCAGGGGGTTACTCCTGGCTCTGCACTCAGGAATTACTCCTGCAGTCCTCAGGGGACCATATGGGATGCTGGGGATCGAACCCGGGTTGGCAGCGTGCAAGGCAAACGCCCTACCCGCTGGACTATGGCTCCGGTCCCTAGATCACAATTTATTTATTTATCTATTAATCTATCTATCTATCTATCTATCTATCTATCTATCTATCTATCTATCTATCTATCTATCTATCTATCTATCTATCTATCTATCTATCTATCTATCTATCTATCTATCTATCTATCTATCTATCTATCTATCTATCTATCTCTCTCTCTCTCTCTCTCTATCTATCTATCTATTTATTTTTGGGTCACACCGGCAATGCTCAGGGGTTACTCCTGGCTCTTCGCTCAGGAATTACTCCTGGCAGTGCTCAGGGGACCATATGGGATGTCGGGGATCGAACGCGGGTTGGGCGTTACCCTCTGTGCTATCGCTCAGGCCCCAGATCACAATTTTTAGTCATTCATCTGTTCGTGGGCACTTGGGGTGTTTTCTGTTCTTGGCTATCATAAGAGTGCTGCAGTGAACATAAGAGTGCAAATGAATATCTCTTTTTGTACAGTTATTTCTTTATTTTAGTTGTTTTTTTGGGGGTTATTTGTTTGCTTTTTGAAGGGCCACACCTGGAAGTACTCAGGGCTTATTCATAGCTCTGCACTCAGGGATCACTTCTGGCAGGCTTGGGGGACCACATGCAGTGCCAGGGATCGAACCCAAGTCAGCCACAAACTTTCGCTTTAAAGAAGAAAGGCGGGGTGTGTGCTGGAGCAATAGTACAGCATGGAGGGTACTTCCTTGCATGCAGCCAACGTAGGTTTTGTCTCTGGCACCCCATACTGTCTTATGCACTACCAGCACTGATTCCAGCCAGAAGTTAAGCTCTGAGCACCACAAGGTGTGGCCCAAAAGGCACAAACAAACAAAACAATGTTTATTTTTTCTAAATTATATCATTTTGTATCAGTCATTTACATGTAGATATTTATCCTGCAAGTGTGCTTTAACATTTGAAAATTTAATTCTTAATCATCCTGTATTCATTACAGCAAATGAATATAAAAGCAAAAGCAAAATAGAGATCATAGACCGAAATGGGATGTTTCAGAATTTGTTTTTGCTTGAGCTAGTTGGCCATCTATCTGGAGATCGTAATTCATAAATTGCTTATTCAGGTCTTTTACTCACCTTTTTAACCAGGTAGTTTTTATGTGGAAAATGGATGTGGAAAATGGAGGCCCTCATGGAGTGGGGGTCGTCTGGCTTGTTGCAAGGCTCTGCTGGGGTGGTGGGCCAGGGCTAGAACCCACCATCCCTCCCGGGCGCCTCGTGAGCGGCTGGTCAAAGGGAGAGCCAGTAGAAGCTCTGCCCCATGTCTGCGAGTCTCTGGACCGGCATACCTGAGCCGGATTTAAGAAAGACTGCTGCAGAGTGGAACTTCGATGAGCCGGGCGCTCCATTTTCCACATCCGGACTTCTCTCGTCAGACCTCCACCCAGCAGACCAGCCTACAAGCGCCTGGCTCGCGTGGCTGCAAGCGGCGGCGCCGGTTCATCAATAAATGCTGGACTTAGAGATGCCTACCAGAATATGCTGCCTGCACGCCAGAGCCTGGCAAGCTACCTGTGTTGTATTTGATATATATGCCAAATACCAGTAACAATTATAGACCTCATTCCGGAATGGATTGAGGCTCTTTATGTTCGGGAGCAAGCAGATGCCTTGGGCTCTACTAGCATGAGACAGGACATATGGAGATGTTACTGGGGCCCGCTCGAGCAAATCGATGATGAACGGGAAGACAGTGATGACAGTGATACAGTTTTTATGTAATTGAGTTGTGTGGGTTCTCTATATATTTTGAATATTAAACCCTTATCAAATATATACTTTAAAAAGGTTTTCTTTTAAATTTTTCCAAGTTAGTGGACCTATTTGCTCGATGTCCAGTGTTTCCTGTGCTGTGCAACTTTGTTTGCTGTGGTTCCACTTGTTTATTTTCTTTGTGCTCCTTTGCCTTTCTTTGATGTATTGACCATGACCAGTATCCAGGCATTTACCGCCTTTGTTTCTGTTGAGGGCACCTCCCAAGCAGTGCTAGGGACTCTCAGAGCTTCTCCTGGCAACACTTGTCCTGTCTCTGCAAGCCTAAGCTTCAGTGTTGGCATTGGCAGTGCGGGAAACCACGAGAACCTCACAAGTTGCTTGGGGACACCCTGTCTTATGTTTCAGGCCACCACTGGTGATACTTAGGAAACCATGTGGGATCAGGATCCAGCTCTCTCTGTGCAAAGCCTGAAATAGGACCTCTGTAAGCAAAGCCTGTGCTCAGTCCTTTGTGCTCTCGTCCCTGCCCTTCATAACTTTCTTTAGGAATTTTATTTTTTTAGGTTTTACATTCAAGTTGTTCTGTTCAGTTTGTTTTGTTATAGCATAAGACTGTCTAATGTCAATCAGATTGGCACCTTTGACTACTGCTCAGAGTAAAGTCTGACTGTTTCCTATTCCGTTTTCCCCATGTTGTTCTCTACATCTAAAAGCCCCTAAATAGTTTTAGTTTGTGTTTGCAGCCAGCATATATGTTGGCATCTATTCTATTCTTTCCCTGCTATTTTATTATTTTCTGCGTGCATGTTTTTAAATGCTCTGTATTCTAAGACCTAAACTGTTTCACTCAGGGAGTATCCCAACCTTGGGATTTTTTTTTTAATCAGGGGGATGAATTCTCACATAAAAGGGTTGTTTTCCCAGCACTGTTTGTTAAGGAAACAATTCTTTCCCTATTGTATATTCTTTCCTGCTTTGCTATAAATTGATTGCTCGTGCTTGTGTGAGTTTATTTCTATGCTATATATCCATCCAGACCTGTTGATTTACATGTCTGTTTTTCTGCCCATATCATAGTGTTCTGATGACTATATTTTTAATAAGTTTGAAGTAAGGGAGTATGAAACCTTGCTCTTCAGTTTTTTTCATTATTTAAAAATCGACTTTGAGAATGAAAAGATTCTGATTTATTTATTGAGAAAACTGAATGAATGCAATCAGGATTGTAGAATTCCCTCACATTAGGATCTTGATTATTTTATATAGGAGGCAGGAAGTTTCACTCTAAAGCTTTGTGCTCTTAAAAGTGAAAAACTTTCCCACTCTTTTCCCATCTCATTCTGGGAAACAGGGTCTTCTGGAATTCTATATATAAGACCCTCACTTGCTGAAACCAGATGAGGGTGGTCAAAAACATGAATTTCTGGGCCTTATTTGTACAACTTTGATGTGGAGGTTTAGGCTGGGACCTGGAATCTGCGTTTTGACAGGCAGGGAATTGAGTCTGTGTATTGGACTCGCTTGACAGCCAGGGAATTGATAAACTTTGTTATACTTAAGTGTTGTCATTTATTTAAAGTGTAGTGTTAGCATTATTCACAGTGAACTGATGATGTTTTTATGTGAGATGTTTGATTTAGTAGCCATCTCAGCATAAGCCTCCTCATGGGTTATTTTCACTATTTTAAGTTTTTGGATTATTCATACATTAAAAGGAAACTGGCTATTGTCAGAATTGTTACTTGTCTTCCATGTTTCTTGTCTTAAAATAATATGTCTTAAAATAATATGTTTTTTAACAATAAGTCAGAAACCATGATAAAATCAAAGAGCTCCAGAATAAGTAATGTCTTCATTTGAGATAATTATTATTTTATATTTATTTATTTATTTATTTAGTCTTTTTGGGTCACACAGTGATGTTTGTGATGGTCTCACGGTGATGCTCAAGGGTTACTCTTGGTTCTGCACTCAGGAATTACTCCTGGTGGTGCTCAGGAGACCATATGGGATGCTAGAGATCTAAATTGGGTTGGCTGCAAGTAAGCCAAACACCACTATACTATTGATCTTGCCCGTATTATTTTATTTCTTAAAATAAAAAAAAGTTTGGGCAGAGTGATGGTATAAGCGGGTAGGGAGGGCATTTGTCCTGCATGTGGCTGGCCTGGATTTGATTCCTGGCATCCCATAGGGTCCCTGAGTACCCCAGGAGTGATTCCTGAGTCCAGAGCCAGAAGTAAGCTTTGAGCACTGCTGGTGTGGCACCAAAGCGAAAACAAACATACAAAAAAATTAAAAATTTGGGGCGCACCTGGCAGTTCTTAGGGCCTACTCCAGGCTCTGGGTGAGCTCAGGCTCAGTCCCCATGGTACTTGGAGGACCATGTAGTGCTGGGTATCAGACCAAGGCCTCTTGCATGCAAAGCGCCACTCAGTCTACTGAGCATCTTTTGGACTCGGTAATCATTGTTTTCATTACTGTCTTCATTCTCTTAAAAATGTGCATGTGCTATAGTCCAGCGGGTAGGGCATTTGCGTTGTACACAGACCTATGCCGGCCCGGGTTCGATCTCCGGCATCCCATATAGTCCCCGACCACCAGGAGTAATTCCTGAGTGCAGAGCCAGGAGAAACCCCTGAGCATCGCTGGGTGTGACCCCAAAAAACAAACAAAAAAAAAGTGTATGTGCTGAGTTCTTTTACTTGGGTAGTATAGTTCCCTACCTAGTACACAGTTGGAATGTTTGGTTTTGTAAATCTTACAGTGAATCTTTGAAACTTAAAGCTTTTTTTTTTTGTCTTTTTTAAAATTTACTCTACTTAGAACTATTTTGGTGGAAAACTTTCTGCTCAAGGGAAAATGCCTTGGATTGAATATAACAATGAAAAAGTTTCTGGCACAGAATTCATAATTGACTTTCTGGAAGAGAAACTTGGAGTGAACTTAAACAAAAACCTTGGCCCTCATGAAAGAGCCATCTCCAGAGCGGTGACCAAGATGGTGGAGGAGCACTTCTACTGGTGAGTCCTCCCAGCTGCGGGCGCTAAAGGCGAACCTGGGTTCTTTCCTCTTTCACTCCAGACACTCCCTCTCCCTGGTCAAAAGCTCTCTCCATTCTGACAATGTAGCAGCCGTGCGTCATAATTATAGCTCTGGGTATCTAGTCTAGACCAGTTGGTCTCTAGGCCTGGGAACATGAGTTTTGTGAAGACTGGACTAAACACTGGCTTTCGGTTTTGCTGGCCAGTATCCTCCCAGGAACCCCTCAACTTTTCTGAGTAGGCGCAAGCAGGCCTGGAGGCTTTGACAGAGTCAAACTGTAAAAACACAGCCATGAGTTTCACCTAATACAACAGTCACTCTCTTGACTCCCCTCCCCACGACATATAAAAATGTCAAAGCTTCTCAGCCCTGGGCTACAGGGTGGACCCCTGGTCTAGATGGGCTCACTGAGGGGAGGGAGCACTATTCTGTTGGGGATGCCGCTGGGTTCCCTGACAGTGTCAGGACAGAAGTTCTCTTCTACCTCCGAGAATGCCAGGGGAATAGATGACAACTTATGAGTCCGGCACAGTTCCAAAAAAGGCTTTTAACAGTACAAAAGCTCTTCCATAGCAATCCAATATAATGAAAGAACTCTAGCTCTGGTCTGAACTTAGACCATACAAAATAGCCTAAGTCTCCCACCAAATAGAGAGCATCTCACCCGAGAGGAGTCCTACCCAAAAGAAGGGAAAAAAGGCCAAGGGGCCTCAAGTCAGTCCCCTTATATACACCAAAGTAATCTGATCTGTGACAGGGAGGGTCCTGTCAACAAAGAACCCTAAACAGATTGTAGAAGGGCAGAGCCACACTCTATTACAGGTATAAACAAAGATTAGCCAACAACTAATCCCTTCTACCGAGATTATCTCTTATGTAAAACACTGGAGAGAGGGGGCTGGTATAAAGTAATACATCTTAATTTCATGAGCTTCATGTAATCTAGATGGTACCCACAAGGTCCTTCTTATTTATTATCTGCACCAGGATGATTCTGGATATCTTGTTCTCCGTATTCTGAAAGGGTCACACTCACCTGCTTGAGAGCAAACTAGTATGATCCTTCCTATAATCTTCCTATAGTCTCAACGTAGCCAGGGTGATAGTCTCCTGGTAGATTCTAACTGTCCAGGGGCCGGGCGATAGTCCAGCCGGGTAGGGCGTTTGCCTTGCATGCGGCTGACCTGGGTTCGATCCCGGCATCCCATATTACTCAGGAGTAATTCCTGAGTGCAGAGCCAGGAGTAACCTCTGAACATTGCCAGGTGTGACCCAAAAGAAAAAAAAAATTCTAACTGTCCCACGCTGGGTGCAGTGGGTATAAAGAGGAGCTGTGCCCAATCTAGAAAACATAGAAGTCTTAGTAGATGTATAAGTCAGAAGTTATTCAATCAAGGTGACTTCTGTAACTGCCATACTCTCTAGCTGTGCATACATACAAGAGAGTTCTTATTAGAATGAACCTTGGCTTAAGTAGATTTAGCTGTGAGTGGGCAAAACAACAAAGCCCCAAACTAGCTAAACCTGTCCTCCAACACTGCTCCACCTGAGAAACATTACAGCACACACCTGAGTGGGAACAGCATCTCCCAGAAGTTTCATCTGGAGTAAATGGCCTCAGCTTTGTGGAATTCCTCCTCCATGTCCTGGCACCGCCTGTTCTAGCCAGCAGACAGAATGCTGCTGTCTGAGGGTATTGTCTGCCCTCCCTGTGTCCCCAAGTCTGGAGAACCCCCCAGCTGCTGCTGTGCTGTGAGCCCCTGTGGGTTTAGGCGGGGAGGGTCCACCTGCTTCCCGAGCCCAGCGTCGTGTATATCTGCTCCTTTCCGTTGTCCCAATGGCTTGTGATTTTCTCACCTCTCCAGAGATCCCTATAGGTAAAACATTTTCTCCCTTATTTTCACGTACTTACCTTGGTTCCAAAGATGAGCCATTGTCAAGCCTCCTTTTTTCGGTGTTAATGTTGGTTGGACCTTTTGCTTACCCAGTAGCTTTTGCTTCCACTAGGCAAGAACTGCTCAGTGGGGAGGATGGCAGGAGGTTCTTCCTTCTCCACTTCTTTTTTTTATCCCTTCAACCCCATCCCACTATCTAAATGGAAAAACCTGTTCTACTTTTAGATTCTAAGTGACCTTCTGTAATTTTTTTTTTGTGCAGTGGCGGGGGGCTGACTAGAAGCACCTTTACTCTCCCCACTCTTTTTTTTAATTTTTTATTATACCACCGTGAAACATACAATTACAAAGGTGTTCATAAGGTTCTGGTAATACAGTATTCCAGCACCCATCCCTCCACCAGTGCCCCATCCCCACCACCAATTACCCCCCTCCCGTCCCCACCCAAGGTACCCCAGTTTCCTCTCTTTCTCTTCTTCTCTCATCTCTTCCCTCTATTTACACATATGGCTAGCCCGCAGATATTTAGAGTTTATCACTTAAGTCTCTTTGTGTATATTCAGTGGTGAGTTTTAATCTCATTACCATTTCCCATATTTAGTAAAACACCGGTATCTATCCTATTCATGAAGCAGTCTTATTTCCTTTTCCTTCGACCAATTTCACCAGCATGATAGACTCCATGTCCATCCATTTGCAGGTAAATTTCATATTAAGCCGCATAGTATTCCATAGGTAGATGAACCACAGTTCTTTAGCCAGTCCTCTGTCCGGGCATTTAGGTTGTTCCAGATTCAGCTAAGGAATGCGGAGATAATAAAGAAGTACAATAGTGTTTCTGCTCTGTGTTTTCGGTCCAGGTAATTCCCAGGAGTGCTATGCTGGTATGGGAGCCCAAGCTCGGAGGAATGCCTCTCAGGGCTGGACCAGCGGTCCACAGAGGGATCCCTTTTCCCCAACACGCCAGCACCGGTTGTTCTTTTGATTCAGCCTGTTACTCCCCCCTCTTACGCCAAGGGGAAGGGGCTAGGAGCAAGGTGGTCTGGGTCAGAGAGTGGATGCTGGGGTACAGACCATCTGTGGAGTGATCACTGTGTTCCCAGAATGAAGCAGGTCTTTTCCTTGAAGAACCTTTGCAGAACTCTGGTGCTTCCATTTTAAAGAGTGCAGTGCTCAGGGCTGGGGCTTTTCCTCTGCTTTTCTTGGGTTTCAGTGCCCACTTTGCAATGGTGGAGGGCATTGAAGAACTGGCTGCAGGCTACTCTGACCCTGATGTCTTGCCTTACTTTAGTGCAGCTGAGAAAGTGCTACCTGATTTGATCAATGGGCTTCTTAGTGCCGAGTAGGCAGCTGCCAGGAAAGGAGCTGAAAGTTATACATTTTCAACTGGCACTTTTGCAATAACTCTTTGATTTCTGTTCATGAAATTTATATTGGGTAGAATGACTTTGGTCCAGCAAGGCTTCTCAAACACCACCCCATCCTGCTCTGGCTGGGTAGAAGTTTTACTCTTGTTATTTATTCATTCATTTATTTATTTTAGTGTGTTGATTTCCTAGTGGAAAGTCATTTCTTGCCCTTTTCTCCCACCACATCTCTCAGTACATAGCTCCAGCTAATATTTAATAGGGAGAAAATAATGGTGGAGGCAGGCATGGGGATGGAGGGTGGGAGGAAGAATTGAGAGATGGTACTGTCCTAAGGAAAGAATTCTAATTTTACAGACTGCATATATGTCCATGCACCCATGGAATTGTTAGGAGTAATTCCTGAGTTTAGAGCCAGGAGTAACCCCTGAGCATTGCTGGTTGTGACCCAAAAAAGAAAACAAAAGACTTGCCCTAGAGTGATCTCTATACTTACAGAGGTGGAAGAGGGAATTGGATATCTGACTGAATTGCTTATATGGAGTTTTTATTTTCATTTGCCACCTTATAAAACTTGGCTTCAGTTATGATGACCTGAATAGCAGAAATAATGGAGTGTTCCCCCATTACATAATGTCACATAACCCTGAGACTCAGTTCTAAGTCTATTCAAATAAACCCACTCAACTACAAAGTGGTT
Source organism: Cryptotis parvus (assembly GCA_021461705.1). Taxonomy (NCBI): domain Eukaryota; kingdom Metazoa; phylum Chordata; class Mammalia; order Eulipotyphla; family Soricidae; genus Cryptotis; species Cryptotis parvus. Next base: position 2,097 of record JAJIBD010020174.1, on the reverse strand, counting down.
TCCTTGTACTTGAAACCTATTCAATTGTGTCCATTTGCATCATAAATCTAACTGAGGCATGAGGAAAACAGGGTTTTCTTTTTTATTCTTCCACTGAATGCCTGCGTTAGCCCCTATGCAGACAATTTGAGAGAGGTGAGGGTGAGTCAAAGTACTGGGATGAAATCAGTTTATGGTAACAGGCACTACTATAGCTTTTCTTGTGTGACATCCTTCCTGTGGACACCAGTGAGTTTTCCCTTCCCAGGGTTGGGAACAGTGTTTGCCTTGCATGCAGCCTACCCTGCTTGATCCCTGCTACCAGCATTGCCAGCACAGAGCCAGGAATGGCACCTGAGCACCACAGGGTATAACGCACTGTCTCCACCCCCAAGTCCCCTAAAAGACTTTTCTAACCCGAAGGGAAGGCTGCAGGACATTGTCTATCTTGTCACAACCTTTTCATGGATAAAATTTGGGGCCTTAGAACACGTGATTTAGATTTGCTTGTAGGTTAGTCATGATTCTTTTAAAATTTTGAGTTTGACTCGATATAGTTTCGGTGAATGGAGGTCTGAGATCCTCTGGTTAAATCACCGAGGAGACTTTTCTAAATCAAGGAGACTCCCTGATTACAGCTGATCAATGTGTTCTCTTTTATTTCTCCCCACCACTCCCCTCCTTTCTTCTTCTTTTTTTGTTTTTTTTTCTTGGGGGGTTACCCCCGGCAATGCTCAGGGGGTTTCTCCTGGCTCTGCACTCAGGAATCACTCCTGGTGGTGCTCGGGGAGCCATATGGGATGCCGGGGATGAATCCTGACCGGTCAAGGGCCGGCCGCGTGCAAGGCAAACGCCCTACCCGCTGGGCTATCGCTCCGGCCCCCTTTCTTCTTCCTTTTATCTTCCTGCGGTATAGGGGATGAAACCCGGGCTCGAGTCATGTTCTGTATTGCGCTATACCCCCAACCTTTCCCCCTTTTTCTTTCTTGTTCGCTCCTCTCCCTCAGTGAGGTGCTTTTGTTTGGAGGAGTTACTCTAATGCCCGTGAAGCTTGCTTTTCTGGAGCTATTATATACACCTTTGAGCATTTCAAGTACAAGCAAATGATGACAAGTCAGCATGACATAGAGAAAGGCGTTTTCACTGTTGGGAAGACCATTTGCCAAGATTTTTTTTTTTTTATCAAACAGTAGTCTGCCATGGTTTGACGTTTCCATGCATTAATACTTGTTGAATATTTTTCTACCATGGGCCATGCCTCATGTTAGGTTTTCACAAGAGGAATCTCTGTTAAATCACCAAGGCTTGAGCCGGAGCAATAGTACGGCAGGTAGGGCATTTGCTTTGTATGCTGCTGACCCTGGTTTCATCTCCAACATCCTATATGGTCCCCCACAAGCACTGTCAGGAGTAATTCCTGAGTGCAGAGACAGGAGTAACCCCTGAGCATTGCCTGTGTGACTGAAAAAGAAAAAAAAATGGCACTAAGGCTCATGTTTTCCCATGTCTCTGTGATCTCCTTTTTAAAAGTGTTAGTAGGACTGGATCTTCTGTTCTGATGAAGATAATTAACCTTTAAAATAACAAATATGGGCCGAGTGATAGTAATGGTAGGGCATTTGCATTGCACACAGTCAATTCGGGTTTGATCCCCCAGCATCTCATATAGTTCCTAGAGGACCACTAGCAGTAATTCCTGAGTGTAGAGCTGGAGTAACTCCTGAACATCGCTGGGTGTGACCCAAAAAGCCAACAACAATACAAAACAAAAACAAAATAAAAAACTCTCCACCCCATTTGCAGGAGACATCAGATACATCAGTTTTGTTCTTATGAAAAATAAAAAAAAAAACCCATGAATATCTGTTTTCTGACTGAGGCTGTCAGAAGGAAAAAATTATTCTATTTAGTCAACCTAAACTAGTTTCCATATTGACACTATCATCCTCTTCACTTAATAGTTCATGAGTTTAAGAGCCATAGTATAGCAGGTTGGGTGCTTGCCTTGCATGCGACAGACCCAAGTTCAATTCCGGCATCCCATATGGTTCTCTGAGAACCAAGAGTAATTTCAGAGTGCAGAGCCAGGAGTAACCCCTGAATATTGCTGGGTGTGCC
>JAJIBD010020172.1:0-15570 GCA_021461705.1 Cryptotis parvus | reverse complement strand
ATTATTTGGCAAAAAGGAAAATGTTTTCTAAAAGGTGCAAAAGATTCTTTGTCTAAATGCTACCATTCCTTGTCTAAATTCCTTGTGCTAAATGCTACCATTTTATTTTACCATGGTAAAATGAAAATGTTAAACTATTGAATATTAAAGTATAGGAGAATATGTCCCTAGTTTTTAAAATGAAGAAAAATAATGATCACATTATTAAAAACTTTTTCTCTCTGAAGTACTGTTGTTCTAGTTTTGGCTGCCAAAAATACCAGAGTCTTGTATCTTACAAACAAGATACATTTATTTATTACATTTCTGAAGGCTGGGAAGTTTACAAACAGACAATGACAGATTTGCTATCTGTTGAGAGTTGGCTTCTGACAACTGTGCTTTGTTTCCCCATAATCTCACTTGTGCAAATATGCAAGTGAACTTTCTTGGTTCTCTTTTACAAAGTTCCTAATCCCGTTCATGCAGGTTCTGCCTTCTTGACTTAATCCTAAAGAGTTACGCCTTCAAAGGCCATCAATTGGGAGGTTAGGTTTGCAGCATGAATTTTGGATGACAAAAATTCAGAACATAGTAGTTACTACCTAATGAATAATTTCTCATCAACAAGTGTGCATGCACACACTTTATAAAATGTGCGCATAAACTCACCCGGCTTCTGTGGAGCTGAAGCTGGGGCCCCTTCTCCCACCTCGATCCCCTCTGGAAAGCCCGAGGGGCCTGCCTATGACCTGCCTCTGGCACCATAGGTCAAGATCCAGAGACACTCCGCAGCAGAGCTACTACCAGCTCTCCCTGTGGCGCCCTGATGCAAAGTGGCAGTGTGCTATCTCAAAGCCAGGTGTACTGATGTAACCAGGTATCCCACCGTATTTTGTGGAGTTAAGTTTGGGGCATACAATCACAAGGGTGTGGGCACGATATCTGGTCTGTTGGAACATATCGATAATTTCTTATACAGTGGGCTCAATGGCACAACGGAGATTTAATAATCTCCTACTGACTTTCATCTAAGAATATACTCATAGACTGTATTTAGAGAATTAGCTCCAACAAGTAATTATAATAGATTATTTAGTGTATGTTTAGGGACAGGCTCCACAGAGGTGGAGAAAAATCTTAAATAAGTGTTGTTCGTAGATGCAGTGGTGGGGTTTGTAGAAATCTGGTGGTGGTGCAAGTTTAGTAGAAATCTGCTATGTTCTAGAAACTCAGAAAGCAAATGCAGGAACAGAATTTGACCATATTTGCACATAACAACCCAGATAAAAAAGCTGTGACTTTATCAATACTGTAGCCGTATATGGGCTAATGGTCAATATAATTAGTGTGTGCTAATGGAGCAGACATGGGGATGGGGGGAGGGTGGGGAAATGAGGGTCTTCAGTGGTGGTGGGAGCACACTGGTGGTGGTATTGGTGTTGAACGATGAATCTTTATAACAACTATATTGTGAAAAACTTTTACTTTGTAAATCACAGTGTTTAAATAAAATTTAAAAAATAATAGCAAATAAGAAAATTAAAAAATTAAAAATAATAAAATGTGAGCATAGAGGTAGACAGAACTGTGAAGAATGAAGATTATTTTTAGATCAATGTCCCCAAATGCAAGCATTTCAACTTACTGTTTATAACTAAGATCACTGTAATCACTGTAAAAACCAGGAAACCTACAAATGGCCAAAGGACACATGAAAAAATGCTCTAATCATTCTAAATGGGGAAAAGTTGAAAGCCTTCCCCTGAGATCAGGGACAAGACAAGGTTGCCCCCTCTCACCTCTTTTATTCAATATAGTACTGGAAGTACTTGCCATAGCAATCAGAGAAGAAAAGGACATCAAGGGCATCCAGATAGGCAAGGAAGAAGTCAAGCTATCATTATTTGCAGATGACATGATATTATACCTAGAGAACCCTAAACTCTCTACCAAAAAACTCCTAGAAACAATAGACGCATATAGTAGAGTGGCAGGATACAAAATCAACACCCAAAAGTCAGTGGCTTTCCTATATACAAATAACGAAAGAGAAGAAAAGGATATTAAGGAAACTATTCCATTCACAATTGTGCCACAGAAAATCAAATACCTAGGAATCAACTTACCCAAGTATGTAAAGGACCTGTACAAAGAAAACTACAAGACACTGCTCCAAGAGATAAAAGAGGACACAAGGAAATGGAAACACGTTCCCTGTTCATGGATGGGGAGAATCAACATTGTCAAAATGGTAATACTCCCTAGAGCTCTGTACAGATTCAATGCAGTCCCTATGAGGATACCGATGACATTCTTCAAAGAAATTGACCAAACGCTCCTGAAATTTGTATGGAACAATAAACCCCCCAAGGATAGCTAAAGCAATCCTCGGGAAAAAGAAGATGGGAGGCATCACCTTTCCCAACTTCAAATTGTACTACAAGGCAGTAGTAATTAAAACAGCATGGTATTGGAATAAAAACAGACCTGTGGACCTATGGAATAGAATTGAGTATCCTGACACCCAACCTCAAACACATGATCATTTAATCTTTGATAAAGGTGCAATGAGTCTAAAATGGAGTAAGGAAAGCCTCTTCAACAAGTGGTGTTGGGAAAACTGGGCAGCAACATGTAAAAAAATGAATTTGGACCTGTGTCTAACACCATGCACAAAAATCAGATCAAAATGGATTAAAGATCTCAATATCAGACTTGAATCCATAAAGTACATTGAAGAAAATATAGGAAAACCCCTCCACGACATTGAAGCTAAAGGCATCTTCAAAGGTGAAACATCACTAACAAAGCAACTAGAAGAAAAGATAAACATATGGGACTACATGAAACTAAAAAGCTTCTGCACCTCAAAAGAAACAGTGACTAAGATACAAAAAGCAGTCCACAGAATGGGAAAGAATATTCACCCAATACCCATCTGATAAGGGGTTAATATCCAGGATATATCAGGCACTGGTAGAATTTTACAAGAAGAAAACAAACAACCCCATCAAAAAAATGGGGAGAAGAAATGAACAGAAACTTCAGCAAGGAAGAAATTCGAATGGCCAAAAAACATATGAAAAAAATGCTCATCATCACTAATCATCAGAGAGATGCAAATCAAAACAACAATGAGATACCACTTTACACCACAGAGACTGGCACATATTTAAAAGAGCAAGAACAACAAGTGCTGGCGTGGATGTGGGGAAAAGGGGACACTCATCCATTGTTGGTGGGAATGCCGGCTGGTACAGCCTTTCTGGAAAACAATATGGACTTTCCTCCAAAGACTAGAAATTGAACTCCCATTTGACCCAGCCATACCACTCCTGGGAATCTACTCTGGGAAACCAAAAATACGCAGCGGAAACACCATCCCTACTTTTATGTTCATAGCAGCATTATTCACTATAGCCAGAATCTGGAAGCAACCAGAGTGCCCGAAAATCGATGACTGGATAAAGAAGCTTTGGTACATCTACACAATGGAATACTATGCAGCTGTTAGGAAAAATGAAGTTATAAAATTTGCCTATAAATGGATGGACATGGAGAAGATTATGTTGAGCGAAATTAGCCAGAAGGAGAGAGACAGATTCAGAATGACTGCATTTATTTGCATGGCATAAATATATATGTACATATTATGATACCAATATCCAAGGTCAAGTGAATCATATATCGGGAGGTCTTGTCAAAGGTGGAAATTATCACAAACGTGTGGGAGTCAGAGTTTAGGAAAGACAGAAAATGGAACAGGGTGCTAATAATAGTCGAGGGTACTAATGCCAACCTAGAACTGAGCATTAAATAGAGGCAAAAAGGATTCACATGACAACCTTTTAATGTACAGATACTTCTGTAATCCATAGTCTGGAAGGGAAGGAAAAGAGAAAGAGAGAGAAAGGCAAAGAAATAAAGAACCTGCCATGGAGCAGGGCTGGGGAAGGGGGAGGGAACCGGGATGTTGTTGGTGGGAGATGGGCACTGGTGGAGGGACGGGTGCTCAAACACTGTATGACCAAAACCCAAACATGAACTTTTTAATTGTATATCTTTTTATTTGTATATCTCACGGTGGTATAATAAAATACTTAAAAAAAAACTCCCGATGAAACAACAAAAAAAAAAGAAAGAAAAAATGCTCTAAATCACTAATCATCAGGGAGATGCAAACCAAAAACAACAATGAGGTATCATCTCACACCATAGAGACTAGCATACATCAAAAAGAATAAGAGCAACCAGTGCTGGTGTGGACGTGGGAAGAAAGGGATTCTACTTAATTGTTGATGAGAATGCCGACTGGTCCAACCTTTTTGGAAAACAATTTGGGTATTCCTCAAAAAGCTAGCAACTGAGCTTCCATATGGAAGTGGAAGTCATTGACCCAGCAATACCACTTCTGGGAGTATACCTTGAGGACCCAAACACACATAGCAGAAACTCTATCTGCACATCTATGTTCATTGCATCACTATTCACAATTGCCCAAAGTCTGGAAACAAACTGAACAGAAGATCAGAACAAAACTATGTTACATCTACACAATGGAATACTATGCAGCCGTTAGGAAAAATGAAGCTATGAAATTTGCCTATAAATGGATGGACATGGAAAGTATAATGCTGCGTGAAATGAGTCAGAAGGAGAGGGATAGACAGAATGATTGCATTCATTTGTGGGATATTAAAATATACTAACATAATATGATACGAACAACCAAGGACAGTAGAAATAAGGACCAGGAGGAGTGGTCCACAGTAAGAAGCCTGCCTCAGGTGCTCAGGGAGAAGGCAGTTGGGATAGAGAAGGGACCAATATGACATAGAGAGTTGGAAATGATCACAGAGAGAGAGAGACAGAGAGAGAGACAGAGATGGAGAGACAGAGAGACAGAGAGACAGACAGACAGATAGATAGATAGATAGATAGATAGATAGATAGATAGATAGATAGATAGATAGATAGATAGAGAGAGAGAGAGAGAGAGAGGCAATGTGCCTGCCTGGTGGTGTGGGGGTAGGGTAGCTGGAGGGAAATTGGAGATACTGGTGGTAAGAAATGCACATTGGTGAAGCATGGGTGTTGGAACATTTTATGACTGAAACTGGACCGGATGTAACAGCTCTGTAACCGTTTCTCATGGTGATTCAATAAAAAAAAGGGAGAAGAAGAACCAGGAAACAAGGTCTCAACAACCAGTGTTCTCTGCTCAATTTCAGCTTTGTGTAGGCTGAGGGAGAAGGAAGACATACAACAACCCCCTCCACTGCCTGTTGGGTCCATGTGCTTATGTTTCTCCGTCAGCAGCCATGTCTCTTATCTTCAGATGTTTTCACATTTCTGGGAATACTTATGATTTACGCCATCAGCTCTTTTAATCAAGAACCCAACCTTTGGGGTTTGGAGCCATAGGATAGTGGGTAGGGTGCTTGGCTTGCATGCAGCCAAAACAGGTTCAATCCTAGGCACCCCATTTGTTCCCCAGAGCCTCTCCAGGAGTGATCCCTGAGTGCAGAGCCAGAAGCAGGAGTAAGTCATAAGCATTGCTGGGTATGACCACAAAATAAGAGCAAAAACAAAAGCAAAAGAACCAGTCCTGTCCTTTATTCATTTGACTTATACAGGGAGGTTCAAATTTTGAGGTAATGGCCTTCTTAATCAAGCCCCTCATCACAAATGTTTACTGCCAGTTGTAATTATTATCATAGTAACCAGGGGCCAATTTCTAAAAGTGAGCTCTATGAATTTTCGTTAATTAAAATTGTTTTCTAGGAACTGGCACAATAGGACAATGGGGGAGGGCATTTGCTTTGCACACAGCCAACCTGTGTTCAATCTCTGGCATTCCATATGGTCTTCCAAACAGAGCCAGGAGTAACACCTGAGCATTATGGGGTGTGACCCAAAAAGTGAAAAGAAAATTGTTTTCTATCTTCTCTTTCTTTTCAGGAATTTCATAATAAAAATGTCATGCATTTTGTAAGACACATGTTTTCATTTGTGGATATAATTTTAAAAATGAATTATAGATAAATGTTCTTAAGCGTCTGGGTAATTACTCCATCTAAGATCTGTGGTCCAGATAAAGAAGATTTTAAAGATCACCAATCAGTGAGGGATAGATGCCCCAAAGGAGACAAGACCATTACATTCTGCAATTTGCACAAAGACAGAGAGACAGAGTCCCAAACAAAACTAGAATTCCCTTGTTTGGATCTGCCCAGTATTAGTCATTTGTCAGCCTGATTATACAGTAATCAGAAGCGTAGCAGTAACAAATTACATACTACTAAGAAATCCTTCAAATGGATTTGTTCCTAAATTCATGGTTTTTCTTGTGTTATTATTTTTACAACGTTTGTGTTGGGATTTAAATTAATACTTTACAATGTTCCCTAACTCCTTTTTAAACTTGTTCCTCTAAATTCTTCCAATGAACATTTTTAGTTAGGAGTTTGTATATGGAACAAGTAGCTTTTATAAATATTTGTTAAATAAATGAATATAAATGAAACAGAATTATAAACTATTTTATATAAGGTTTCTTAACATAATTTGTGACTGGACTTTGTTAACAGTCTAGTGACAAGGGAGTCTACTTAAATATAAAATCAAATACATATGATGATGAAAAAATATATTAAAATCTTTAAAAGATGTTAAAATCGCATGTAAATGTCCTTATGCAGATACTAAATTAAATGATCATGCTCAATAATTTCTGTAATTTTGATGTAGTGGTCAATGTAATGAGAATTTAAAACTTCTACAACAATTACAAAGTCATATGAAAATATTCAAAATTTTTATTGGTGTGGAGTCTGTTCCCAGTGTCTAAGTCATTCATAAAAGTTGATCCTCCATACTTTTATTCTTTAATTTTACTCTTCTTATTCTGCAAAAAATTTTATTTGGGGGGGGGGGGGGGATGTATTGGGGCCAGCCTGGTAACGCTCAGGTTTTACACCTGGCTCTGCACTCAGGAATTACTCCCTGGCGTTACTCAGGAGGTGGTATGGGAGGCTGGAGATCAAATGCAAGGCAAGTGCTCTACTTTTTGTATTATCACTCTGGCCCCACACAAACAACTTTTAATAGGTTCCTCATTCCAACCCAAAACAACAAGTAATACTCTAGGTATGCCAAGGAATAATTATTTGTCACATCTCCCTTCATTCTGTGCCCTTTCTGTTGGTTGGAGTCCTTCCTGTCTTGAATGTATCGTGACTGTGAAGGTATTTTTAAGATATGATTAACATTTAAGCCAGAAGACTTTGAGGGAAGTAATGTACACTGCTGATAGGCTTTGTAGTTGAAGGCCCTAATAGACTGAGATTCCTGAGGAGTAAAGGCGTCAGTCTTTGGTCTGCTTTTGGATTCAAGGCAGCAACATGAACTCTTCCCTGGATCTCTTGCCTGAGTGCTGCCCAGTGAATTTCAGACTTGCCAGCCTCCAAGGTCATAGGAGTCTTGCTGGAAGGTGTGGTGGGGTTGTCTGTTTTTCCACTTCAGTGTGGTTATAGGGAGATTAGGCAAACTGTTAAAAAGAAAGTGTTCTACTCTACTATGAATCTGTATCAAGAATACAACACTGAGGGGCCAGTTCAATCCCTGGCATCCCAAATCATCCCCTGGGCACCACCAGGAATAACTCCTGAGTGTAGAGCCAGGAGTAACCCCCTGAGCATCTCCAGGTGCTAAAATTAAAAAAACAGATAGCATGCAGTCTCAAACGCAGCTGGGGAACCTGGAACTCCGCTTTCCCCAGGCTCAGCTGACCATGGGGCTCCCAGGAGGACAGATGGGTTTTGGAGTGTGCCCACCACCTCTGGGGGTCCCGGAAGTAGCCGGATGAGACTTGCCCACCACACTAGCCACCACCTTCGCTGTCTGGATGCTGGGATACTACCTCACAACCAGATTAACAGAGCAAAACCAGTTTGAGCCCAGGTTTGCGCCGGCTTGCGCCGAGCGGTCCATCAAAGTAGTGGAAACAGTTATGTCCTTTAATGCACTTCATTCTACGATGTGCAGGAAAGTTTGGGGAGGGAGAGATAGGAGAGAAAAGACATACAGAACCCGCCAAGTAGTTGAAGTGTGGGAGGGGGAGGGAGATGGGGACATTGGTGATGGGAGATGGGTTTGGGTGGAGGGATGGGTATTGGAACACTGTAGAACCAAAACTCTACATGAGCATCTTGCAATTGTATGTCTAAAAGTGGTGTAATAAATTTTGGGGTGGGGGAAATTAAAAATACAAAATTTTAAAAAAAGCAAAATTAAAAAAAAATCCAACACTAGAGTTTAAGAGGTAATACATGCCTCAGCCAATCCTGGATTAATTCCCAGGCCCAATAGACCCTTGAGCATTGCTGGGTGCAGCCCCAGAAACCCCCAAGCGCCACTGGGGGTAGATCAGTGGTAGAGCTTTACCACATCAGAGTGTGCAGATATCTTCAGAACTCAACATAAAATCACTTGATCACTTGACTTCCCATTGATCATCGATTTGCTCGAGCAGGCACCAGTAACATCTCCATAAGTCCAGTTGAAAGCAAGTGTAGCCCAAGGGATCTGCTTGCTCCAGGAACATCACTGTATCACTGTCTTCCCATTCATCATCAATTTGTTCGAGAGGGCGCCAGTAACATCTCCATATGTCCTGGCTCATGCTACTAGAGCCCAAGGGCATCTGCTTGCTCCAGGAACATAAAGAGCCTCAAACCATTCCATCAGGTCATGGGAATGAGGTCTATAATTGTTACTGGTATTTGGCATAACAAATACGACATGGGTAGCTTGCCAGGCTCTGCTGAACATAAAATAATATGTTAGAAAAAATTTTTTTTTGTTTTTTGGGTCATACCTGGCGATGCTCAGGGGTTTCTCCTGGCTCTGCACTCAGGAAATACTCCTGGCAGTGCTCGGGGGACCATATGGGATGCTGGGGATCGAACCCTGGCTGGCACAGGCTGGCCGCGTGCAAGGCAAATGCCCTACCCGCTGGGCTATCGCCTCCAACCCCGAAAATTATATTGACTTTACAAAAAGACAAGTGAGCTGTCTTCTAAGTTTGATTCCTGGCACTCCATGTGCCAAGATGATGCTGACAACATTGCCAACCCTGGTGCCACAACAAAAGGTTCAATCACTGTGTACCACAAGTAGGTGTGTGACTCCTGGTGAGTGCCATTAACCAAAGTATGTGGCCCCCACAGACCAGTAGATGAATACCTAGTCATAGCAATAGAAGCAGGAAAAACAGAGAAGGAAAGAAAATTTAGTAGTTCATATATTAAATCTCTTCTGAAGCACTTACTCCTAAGTGAACATTCTCCAAGGGAGAATATGTTTATTCCTTTTGAACTTAGTCCTTGCATCACTCCTTGAAATTGTAAAATAAAATTTTTTTCAGTGATGATTTGAGCAAAAATTTAATCATTTAATTAAAAATTTAATTTAAAAATTTAAGTGTTGTATCTTAATCGGATTGATGAATCTGATTAAGATATAACACTTAACCAGTGATACTTTTCTACTAAATAAATCATTGTATGAACACATATATTTATATTCAATTGTAGCTGTTTTACTTAAAAAATGTTACTTTAAAATGTTTTGAATGGAAATGAAGAAAGACATGTCCTCTCCCACTAAGTTGCATTCCCAGACCCCAACAGCCCACTTTATTGATCAAAGACCATGCTGGTGAATGTCCACATCCTTTGGTTGTGTGCATTACTTTACACTTCAGTTTGGAGGAAAAGTTACCTTTCAGTACACATCATCTCCCCAAGAAGATAAGTTGATTTTAAAGGGGTATTATTGTTGGGGGGGGGGGGGGGGGGGGGGGGCAAGGGATCAAAAAAAAAAAGGGAAAAAAAAAAAGGGATAAAAAAAAAGGAGTTTAAAAAAAAAGGAAGCTAAAAAAAAAAAAATAAAAAAAAAAAAAAAAAAAAAAAAAAAAAAAAAAAAAAAAAAAAAAAAGAAAATAAAAAAAAACACAAAAAAAAAAAAAAAAAAAAAAAAAAAAAAAAAAAAAAAAAAAAAAAAAAAAAAAAAAAAAAAAAACAAAAAAAAAAAAAAAAAAAAAAAAAAAAAAAAAAAAAAAAAAAAAAAAGGAAAAAAAAAAAAAAATATTGAAATTTGTTTTGGTTTTGTGTGGGGGTGGGGTAGATTCCCCTAAAAAAAACCCAAAAAACAAAAAAAAAATAATACAAAAAAAAAAAAAAAAAAAAAAAAAGCAGAAAGGAGAGGAAGGGAGGGGGGGAGGGGAGGAGGGGGCTGAGCCCCCCCCCAAAAAAAAAAAAAAAAAAAGAAAGAAGGGGGGGGGGGGGTTGGGGGATATACCAACCCTCCCGCTCCCCCCGGGGGGGGGGGGGGGGTCGTGGTTTCGTGGCGTTTATTTTTATAGGGTTTGGGGGTGGGGAGGGGGAACCAACGGGGGGGGGGAGGGGGGGGTGGTAGAGAAAGATGATTTTCAACGTTTTTTTTTTTTGTTTTGTTTTGTACCAAAAATTTTAAAAAAAAAAAAATTTAAAAATACCATACTTCCTCTTTTTTGTTCTTCCCCCGGCGGGGGGGGGGGGGGGGAGGAGGTAGCGGGCCCGCGGGGGGGGGGGGGGGGGGGGAGCGGGCGACATAATATAAACACATTGAAGAGGCATTTAAACTTGTTTTCCTGAGAGTAAAAAGCAGTAATACTTTGGAAGTTACTGCCAGTGAGTAATTGCTATGACTAAGCCTTCACAGATGTTTGTTTTCATTGGCTACTATTTTGGATTCATACTATCAGCAGGACACAGAAGTGTGATTCTCTTTTGACCCTCAGTTTCAGCAGAAAATATACACTAGAAGAGCATATGGTTAGGGAGGAAATAGGATTAGGGAGTACCAGTAGAAGCAGTATTGTCAACATTCTCAACTAAAAATATTTTTCTGTTTAAAGAATGTCCTGAGTCTTTATTTTAATACTACAACAAAACTGTAAAACATATTTTGTCTTAGAGAAGACACAAATGGTAGTTCATGATGCACAGAAATTTTCAAAACTCAACACAAAATAACATGTAGGAAAAATTATACGGTCTTTACAGAAAGACTAGAGAAGTGTCTGCTAAGTTGGTAAAGAGTGAAATGAATAATATTTTCCCTTTGGATTAAAACAAATAAATCTTCATTACTAAACCTGATGGTTATTTTTGACCATCATTAACATGTTTTTTAAACTATTTCTATCAGTTTATTTATTATTAAACATTAAACTATTTTGGTTCCAAGTATTGAACCCAAAACTTCACAAGTGCAAAACAAGTACAACTTTAGAAAAAAAATAGACAGGTACTTTACTACTGAGCCACTTTCTTGGCAATTTAATATTTTATTTTTATTGTCACCTGACTTTTTATTTAAGAACTTTTGAATGGCAATGAGATTTCATTCATACCAGTGAGAATAGAGTATGAAAAAATATGGCAAAAGGGATTCTCATTCACTGCTGGTGAGACTTAGCCTCTTTAGAAAATGGTTTGAAACTTCTAAATAATTAAGAATAGAGCTTCTTTTTGAACCTCAAGAACATGAAAACTTTAATTCAAGAGGGTATATGTCTACCTATGTTCATTGCTGTGTTATTTACAATAGTTAAAATTTGGAAACTACCAAAATACTCAACAACAAATGAGCAGATGAAAAAATTGTGGTATATACACACATAAAATACTACACAGCTATGAGAAAAGAGGAAGTCTTGCACTCAGCTGTGGCGTAGATGGAACTGGAGGAAGTCATGCTAAGCAAAATGAGTCAGAAAGAAAGAGATAAAGACCAGATGATCTGACTCATATGAAGTATAAAGAAACAAAACAATGAAAATAACCCTGAGATAAATTCAAGAGAACTGATCTGAGAGCACGGGGTGGAACAGAAGAGAAGGGACCTTGAGACAATGGTGGAGGGACCCAGGCACTCTGGTGGTGGGAAAAGTGTAGCACTGCAAGTAAATAAAAAAGAAAAAGGACCTTACTGGGGAGTCTTGGGCACTTTGGTGGTAAGACCACTATATCAGTGTCACTTAAACCAGTGGTCTTTAGCCACCTCTCCACCAATTGGACAGTCTACAGGCATAGAAAGGTTGAAAACCCCTGGCCTACCACCTTGAGAGATGTGGGTTTATGGGCCAATATTCAGGACAGGTGTTGAACTGCAGGGGAAAAAAGCTGGAGAACACTGACCTCAGCTACAATAAAAATAATAAAATAAATTGAGGAGTGCTGGGGAGATAGAGTTCATGCTTTGCATGTCAGAGTTCTAGGTCTGATACCTGGTACCACATAGTTTACCCAGCATTTCCAACAATGACAGCCTGAGCACTGATCCAGGAGTTGCACTGAGGTTCACTTAGGTGTAGTCCAAGACCAAAAAAATACAAGAGAAGAATTTTCTTGGGGTTAGGGCGATACCTCAGGAGTGAGGGAACACATATGCCCTTCCTGCGCAAGGCCCCAAGATCAATCCTGGACCACCAGTTGTAGCCCTTGAAAGCTCCAAACTACATCTCTGTGTGGCCATGGTGTCCCCATGGTACTATAGGATCCAAGCAGCACATTATTGTTGGTCCCTAACATTTGCATGACCTTGCCTAAAGCTTCAGGAGAGACTCTGAGCTTTCTGAGCACAAAAGTCTCCCCAAATAAAATAAATACATTTTAATGTCAAAACACTATCAAACATTTTGTAACAGTGAAACTCACTTGTTACAACTCAGTATACAAAAAAATATCATTTAAAAATATTTTAAATAAAAAAGTGCTCTTCCTGCCATAGAGGCAGTCTGGGGGGGCGGGAAGGGGAATTGGGGACTTTGGTGGTGGGAAATGGGCACTGGTGGAGGGATGGGTGCTGGAACATTGAATGACTGGAACCCAAACATGAGCATTTTTGTAATTGTATATCTCACAGTGGTATAATAAAATATTTTTTTAAAAGTGTTCTCTTACTTTATTTTTTTATTTTATTATTATTTTTTTTGCTTTTTTGGGTCACATCCGGCAACACTCAGGGGTTTCCCCTGGCTCTGCACTCAGGAACTACTCCTGGCGGTGCTCGGGGGACCAAATGGGGATGCTGGGGATCAAACCCAGGCCAGCACAGGCCAGCCGTGTGCAAGGCAAGCGCCCTACCTGCTGGGCTATCGCTCCGGCCCCTGTTCTCTTACTTTAAAATTTTAAATCCACTTGAATTTTTCTCTTTTTATCTGAAGGTCATATGCATACTCCAACTCCAGAGAGAGTTTTAAATATGCCCATATTCAATCAAAAGAAATTACTGTGATTTAAATGTTCTTTTCAATATTTTTACTTACCCCACATTCATGCTAATTTCTCTTTACAAAAAGTCTATTAAGCTAAATATCTTGAGAATATACATCTATATCTATTTCTATTTATATCTATGTAACATTTGGCATATTGACAGTTTCTTTCCTTATCTGTTACATTAGCATTCAAATTCATACTTCAATTTATTTTGCCCAGAGTACTATGCAAACAGGATTATTTTTTCAGCATAATTAATATACAAAGAGTTAAGGGGCTTAAGTGATAGTAGAGCTTCAGGGGAGGTACATTCAAATGATTGACTTTTCAGAAATAGATTCTGGGTTATTATCACACCAGGTTGATGTGATACGTTTCTAAGATTGTATGCACTGCTTGTCATGAATCTTCCTGATCTCTCTACAATATAAAATACAGCCAACAATCAGGAGTTTAAATAACTTAACGAAAAGGTAGGCACTTTGAGCTGGAGTTAGAACAGGGGTTAAGGCACTTACCTCGCATGAAGCTGACTCTGGTCAATTCCCTGCACCATAGAGTCCCCCCAAATATACAGGAAGTGACCTCTGAGCATCCTTGGGTGAGATTCAACTACGCCCTCACAAAAAAGTATGAACTTTGGGGTCATATAGGCTTCAATTTGAACCCTAGATCTGACTCTTATTCCCTCTCTGAATAAGTTGTTTGATACTGTGACCCTCTGCTTTGCCATCTTGAAGACAGACAGGGTTAGGGTGCTGCTCACGGGTACAGTGCATGCTTTGACCATATGGACACTAGCACTGCCCTGCAGGAAGATTTGCAGCTACAAGGAATAAAATCCTAAGGAATTCAGTTAAGTTCCCATTCCTACATCCATTCCACCCCAAATCATTTATTCTAAGTCTCCACAGGTAAACCAGACTCAATGCCTGGAATGCAGCTACCATAGAACCAGGAAGCCTTTCTTCACTGATCCTATTTTCTGCCTCTGTGCAAATAGTCTTCCTTGATTCATGACCTGTGTGTAACAATTCATGGCTACCCCACAGCTCCAAAATGTGCCTCTTTCCCGTTCAGCTACAGAAGGAAACATGATGCCTTCCTCTTAAATCTGAACTCCCAAAACGGGGAATCAAGCAGACCCAGCTGGAGGCAGGTGTCCACAGTTCAAGAAACAGTTGCCAGATCTGAAGAATTATATAACATAAAATTGGCTTCTTGGAAATTACTCAAGAGCCAATTTCCAGAGCAAAGGGTTAGGAGGCAGACAGCTTCCTGTCTGTCCCACTGACCAGGCAGTGATCTGCCACTATTCTGGAAAGGTTTATTTAAATTATGGGGAAAAGTCCATGGCTTTTAATGGTGAGTTAGAAGTAATTTAAAATTTTCGACTTTTCTTCTTGTGCTTGTTTGTTTTATTTACTACTCCTGCAGTAGTCAGGAATTACTTCTGGCTCTATGAGCATGTTTTCCTTGTTCTTGGTAGTACTCAGAAGGGTCATTGCAGTGGCTATAGTACTCCTGTTGCTGCAAAGCAGGTGCCCCAGCTAGCCGAGTGCTCTCTCTGATCCCAAGATGTTCTGCCTTGAAGATGCACTAAGGTGCAGAGCTCTCTGTTTGTTCCCGAGTGTCAATAATATCAACTCCACAAATCTACCACAAGTGTGTGGGAGTCAGAGGTTAGGCAAGACAGGGGAAGGGAACAGAGTGCTAATAAGCAATGAAAATGATAATACCAGCCTAGAACTGAGCATTGAATGTAGGCAAAGGGATATATGTGATAACCTCTAAATGTATGTATTGCAAGCCACAATGTATAAGAGAAAGGAGAGAGAGAGAGAGAGAGAGAGAGAGAGAGAGAGAGAGAGAGAGAGAGAGAGAGGCAAAAGTGTCTACCGTAGAGGGCAGGCTGGAGGAGGGGGGAGGGAATCGGGGACATTGGTGTTGGGAAGTGGGAACTGGTGGAGGGATGGGTGCTGGAACACTGTCTGACTGGAAACCCAAACATGAACATCTTTGTAACTGTATATATCACGGTGGTATAATAAAAAAATTAAACATAAATAAATAAAAAAAAATAGCAACTCCACAAGTCACACATAAGTATTATCCAGCTTCTGTTTCTCCCTCTTCAATCTGGCTTGACCCTATAAGGTTTTAGTTTCCGATAACAGAATACTATGGTTTGTGGTGTGCTAAAAAAATTCTGGGGGAAGGTTTAATGGGTGGGAGATGACTCAAAGGCTGAAGTGCCTGT
>JAJIBD010020167.1:0-15218 GCA_021461705.1 Cryptotis parvus | reverse complement strand
TTTTCTTGGCATTTTCTTTAGTTGAGAGAAAAAGAAAAGGTTTCTGGTGTTTTTAAACTAGTTTAGTTTCTAAATATTTCAGAGTTGGTATGTGGGACACTGTAATTTTTTTCTACACAATCTCTAATCTTATTTCAAAAGACAATTTACTAGGAATTCTCTGAAGATGTCTTACTACACAGAATGAAGCCATGCTACATCAGGGTAGTATGAGTCTTGTGACTAAGACTCTGGAGAACTTGGCTGAATCATATATGATGACTTGGATCAAAGGCACAAATTATTTTACCTGACACTTCAGGGTTTCTTTATTTTTTTAATTCATTAAAAAAAGAATTGGAGGGAGAGCACTCCTAGCACTGCCTGGGAGCCATCCGGGCTATATTAGATGGGATTTCAGACACCAATCTTCATCAAGAGTCAAATAAGCAAGGCGTTTGGTCTATGAATGGGACCATATCAGAAGCCCCCACTTTAGTTTTGGTTTGATATTTTTAACAGAGAAATCCATTGAAATGTTCTGTGATTAAAATTAGCTTATTCATTAAAAATTTGTAATTCCTGGAGGTGTACAGCACCATTTGCAGCCAATGACATCTCAAATTCCACAATGCTGATAAACCAAGTAGCACACCACATTGAATGGGATGTAAAGTATAAGGCAATCAATCTTCTTTAACAAAATATAAACATACAGTGCTTATCCTGTAACAATATATTAGTAATTTCTTATGCATAGGCTTAATTGCCCCATGGTGAGATTGAGCAGTCTTCACTAATTTTTTTCTAAGGGAATACTTCTTGATAATTTTTAGCAAATTATTTATAACTAGCAATATAAATAAATTATTGAGGGTCTGCTCTAGGGGCAGGCTTAAAGGATGGTTGGGAATATTGCAAATAATGGTGGTGGGAAGGTGCAATGGTGGTGGGATTGGTGTTGAAATACTGAATGTCTGTAATAAGGTATCATGAATTACTTTGTTTAAAAAATTAAAATGGGGAAAATAAAATAAAGTTAGGGTATTTTTTTAACTATTCTCCAAAGATGCAGAAACAGCAGAAAAGAATTAAAACAATTTTGGTGCTTTTTTTGTTATTTTTCCCCTCAGAAAATTCTTGACTTCATATTATCTATCTATCTATCTATCTATCTAT
Source organism: Cryptotis parvus (assembly GCA_021461705.1). Classification (NCBI taxonomy): domain Eukaryota; kingdom Metazoa; phylum Chordata; class Mammalia; order Eulipotyphla; family Soricidae; genus Cryptotis; species Cryptotis parvus. The sequence continues at coordinate 14,060 of JAJIBD010020167.1, read as the reverse complement.
CTATCTATCTATCTATCTATCTATCTATCTATCTATCATCTATCTATCTATCTATCTATCTATCACTATCTATCTATCTATCTATCTATCTATCTATCTATCTATCAATCTATCTATCTATCTATCTATCTATCTATCTATCTATCTATCTACCTACCATCTATCTATCTATCTATCTATCTACCTATCTATCTATCTATCTATCTCTATCTATCTAACTCTATCTATCTATCTATCTATCTATCTATCTATCTATCTATCTATCTATCTATCTATCTATCTATCCTATCACTATCCACTCTATCTATCTAACTCTATCTCTCTATTTATCTATCTATCTTTTATCTATCTACATATATATATATTATGAGGGCTAGAGAGATGGCTCAAAAGACTTGAGTACATCTTTGTATGTGGGAGCCCCAGATTCCCAGAAATAAAACGGTTCCTGGAGTACCAACAGGGGTGACCTCAGAGCATTGCCAGTTGTGGCTCCACCTCCAAATAAATAAATAAATACATGAGTTTCTTTTCAACTTTTTGTAGAGAGACAGGTTTGTGGTCATACCCAGCAGTGCTCAGGCATCACTCTTGGTGGTGCAAGGGAGACCATATGCAGCATTTGATTTTGAACATGGGTCTGCCACAGGCAAAGTGAGGCATCTTTACTGTCTCTCCAGCCCTGTTTTCTGTATTGCCCATATTTGACCAGTGTTGGTCTAATACTCATATATGGCATTTTCCTAGAAGCTAAAAATGTATTTAGTTTGCAGTTTAAATAGAACACTACTTTTCTTTTTTTTTAAAGTATTTTATTATACAACCGTGAGATATACAAATAAAAAAGATATACAATTAAAAAGTCCATGTTTGGGTTTTGGTCATACAGTGTTCCAGCACCTGTCCCTCCACCAGTGCCCATCTCCCACCACCAACGTCCCCGGTTCCCTCCCCCTTCCCCAGCCCACCTCCATTGCAGGTTCTTTATTTCTTTCCCTTACTCTCTCTTTCTCTTTTCCTTCCCTTCCAGACTATGGATTACAGAACATACATTAAAAGGTTGTCATGTGTATCCTTTTGCCTCTATTTAATGCTCAGTTCTAGGTTGGCATTAGTACCCTCAACAAATATTAGCACCCTGTTCCATTTTCTGTCTTACCTAACCTCTGACTCCCACACGTTTGTGATAATTTCCACCTTTGACAAGACCTCCTGATATATGTTTCACTTGACCTTGGATATTGGTATCATAATATGTACATATATATTTATGCCATGCAAATAAATGCAGTCATTCTGTATCTGTCTCTCTCCTTCTGGCTAATTTCGCTCAACATAATCTTCTCCATGTCCATCCATTTATAGGCAAATTTTATAACTTCATTTTTCCTAACAGCTGCATAGTATTCCATTGTGTAGATGTACCAAAGCTTCTTTATCCAGTCATCGATTTTTGGGCACTCTGGTTGCTTCCAGATTCTGGCTATTGTGAATAATGCTGCTATGAACATAAAAGTAGGGATGGTGTTTCCGCTGCTATTTTTGGCTTCCCAGAGTAGATTCCCAGGAGTGGTATGGCTGGGTCAAATGGGAGTTCAATTTCTAGTCTTTGGAGGAAAGTCCATATTGTTTTCCAGAAAGGCTGTACCAGCCGGCATTCCCACCAACAATGGATGAGTGTCCCCTTTTCCCCACATCCACGCCAGCACTTGTTGTTCTTGCTCTTTGAATATGTGCCAGTCTCTGTGGTGTAAAGTGGTATCTCATTGTTGTTTTGATTTGCATCTCTCTGATGACCAGTGATGATGAGCATTTTTTCATATGTTTTTTGGCCATTCGAATTTCTTCCTTGCTGAAGTTTCTGTTCATTTCTTCTCCCCATTTTTTGATGGGGGTTGTTTGTTTTCTTCTTGTAAAGTTCTACCAGTGCCTGATATATCCTGGATATTAACCCCTTATCAGATGGGTATTGGGTGAATATTCTTTCCCATTCTGTGGACTGCTTTTGTATCTTAGTCACTGTTTCTTTTGAGGTGCAGAAGCTTTTTAGTTTCATGTAGTCCCATATGTTTATCCTTTCTTCTAGTTGCTTTGTTAGTGATGTTTCACCTTTGAAGATGCCTTTAACTTCAATGTCGTGGAGGGTTTTTCCTATATTTTCTTCAATGTACTTTATGGATTCAAGTCTGATATTGATATCTTTAATCCATTTTGATCTGATTTTTGTGCATGGTGTTAGACACAGGTCCAAATTCATTTTTTTGCATGTCGCTGCCCAGTTTTCCCAACACCACTTGTTGAAGAGGCTTTCCTTACTCCATTTTAGACTCATTGCACCTTTATCAAAGATTAAATGATCATGTGTTTGAGGTTGGGTGTCAGGATACTCAATTCTATTCCATAGGTCCACAGGTCTGTTTTTATTCCAATACCATGCTGTTTTAATTACTACTGCCTTGTAGTACAGTTTGAAGTTGGGAAAGGTGATGCCTCCCATCTTCTTTTTCCCGAGGATTGCTTTAGCTATCCTTGGGGGTTTATTGTTCCATACAAATTTCAGGAGCGTTTGGTCAATTTCTTTGAAGAATGTCATGGGTATCCTCATAGGGACTGCATTGAATCTCTATAGAGCTCTAGGGAGTATTACCATTTTGACAATGTTAATTCTCCCCCATCCATGAACAGGGAATGTGTTTCCATTTCCTTGTGTCCTCTTTTATCTCTTGGAGCAGTGTCTTGTAGTTTTTTTGTACAGGTCCTTTACATACTTGGGTAAGTTGATTCCTAGGTATTTGATTTTCTGTGGCACAATTGTGAATGGAATAGTTTCCTTAATATCCCTTTCTTCTCTTTCGTTATTTGTATATAGGAAAGCCACTGACTTTTGGGTGTTGATTTTGTATCCTGCCACTCTACTATATGCGTCTATTGTTTCTAGGAGTTTTTTGGTAGAGAGTTTAGGGTTCTCTAGGTATAATATCATGTCATCTGCAAATAATGATAGCTTGACTTCTTCCTTGCCTATCTTGATGCCCTTGATGTCCTTTTCTTCTCTGATTGCTATGGCAAGTACTTCCAGTACTATATTGAATAAAAGAGGTGAGAGTGGGCAACCTTGTCTTGTCCCTGATCTCAGGGGGAAGGCTTTCAACTTTTCCCCATTTAGAATGATGCTTGCTGTGGGCTTTTGGTAGATGGCTGTAACTATCTTGAGGAAAGTCCCTTCAATTCCCATTTTCTGGAGCGTTTTAATCATGAACGGGTGCTGGATCTTGTCAAATGCTTTTTCTGCGTCTATTGAAAGGATCATATGGTTTTTATTTTTTCTTTCATTGATATGATGTATTATGTTGATTGACTTGGGAATGTTGAACCATCCTTGTATTCCCGGGATGAATCCTACTTGGTCATGATGTATAATCTTCTTGATGATTCTTTGCATTCTGTTTGCTAGTATTTTTGTTGAAGATCTTAGCATCCTTGTTCATCAGGGATATTGGTCTGTAGTTTTCTTTCTTTGTGTTGTCTCTCCCTGCTTTGGGTATCAGGGTGATATGTGCCTCGTAGAAGCTGTTTGGGAGTGTTTCTGTTTCTTCTATTTCCTGGAAGAGCTTGAAAAGGACTGGCAGTAGGTCCTCCTTAAAGGTTTGGTAGAGTTCACTAGTGAATATGTCTGGACCTGGGCTTTTGTGTTTGGGCAGACTTTTAATTACTGTTTCTATTTCCTCGATGGTGATAGGCTCATTCAGGTATTGGAGGTCTTCTTGTTTCAGCTGTGGGAGGCTATAGGACTTCAGGAATTGATCCATTTCTTCTAGATTCTCGTGTTTCACAGCATACAGGCTCTCAAAGTAATCTCAGATGATCTTTTGGATTTCTGTGGTTTCTGTTGTGATGTCACCCTTTTTATTTCTGATTCTGTTTATTTGGGTTTTCTTTCCCTGTCCTTACAAGTCTTGCCAATGGCTTGTCAATCTTGTTTATTTTTTCCAAAAACCAGCTCTTGGTTTCATTAATCTTTTGGATTTTTTTTTTGGTTTCCAACTCATTGATTTCCTCTCTAAGTTTTATTATTTCCTTTTTTCTGCCTGGGTTGGGCTCCTTTTGTTGGTCTTTTTCTAATGTCTTCAGCTGTGTAGTCAGGTTATTTATGTGGGCCCTTTCTAGAACACTACTTTTCTATGGAAAGTATTTTAAGAATTTTTATATACCTAATGTTTGTAATAGTAAAGCAATGAACTATAGCGAGGGAATCATAATAATAATTAGGAATTACAATTCTATGTATTTTATATAGAACCAATCATTATATTTTGATTTGTATCAAGATATCAGTATATGAAGTATTAGAATATATCAGCTGTGGATCTGTAGCTATAGATATTGATATCAACATCTGCAAATAAAGCATAGAGCTAAAGTAAGAAGTGATGCTGATTCTTGAGATGTAAAAATTAAATAAACTATATCGTAGAGGAAATCTTTACCATTATTTGTAAGTTTTCCATCTTAAGTATAGCCAAACTTATAAATAAATATTTCCTAGAATACTATGAAAAAGTTACTATAATTATTTTTAATACAACTGAAATATAGTGTGTGAGCATTATGAGTGGGAATAAAGCATCACTGCATGGGAATAAGGAAAGTTAAAGAAAGAACAGTCAATTTGCCTAAACTTTAAAAAAAATTTGGACACATTAGTTTTGAAATATACTTGAGACTTTTTACAGTTTTATTTTTTCAAGACTAGAGAGCAATAATTCAACGGGCTGGAAAGAGCTTGTCTCTTTTGCTTGAGGCCCGGGTGAGATTCAGCACCGTATGGTCCCCAGGCACAGGCAGACTGAGTTTCGGGCTGGGAGTAGCTTGCTGAGCACACCAGGGGTGGCCACAGAACAGATCATTTATTTCTCATGCTGAAGAGCATATTATGCTCTCTATATAAAATAGAAAAGGGATGTATATACATATATAATATTTATATCAAAATTGTTATAAGAATTTTACACGATAAGTCTTTGAATAGCTACAGTTTCTCTTACTATGTGTTTAACATTTTTATTTATATAGATAAAATATAATTGTTTAAAACTATGAAAAAAAAGCTCAGTGATTAGAATTCCTAATAATCTAAGTTTTATTAAAAGAAGAGATCAGTTTGGATGAAAGCCTAAGAATCTCTATAAAACTTATTTGAGTCATTAATATTATTTAGATTATTGGAAACAAGTGTAGATAAACATTTCTTTTTAATAATTCAGCCTTTCATAGGCTGAATTATTATTAAATAATCAAGTTAATCAAGTGATCAATAATTCATCAATGATTGATAGAGGTGAGTGGAATTATATGAAATGAGAAGGAAATGTCTAACTAGGAATGAGATATGTTAGAATTAATTGTATTTTTTGGAAAAAAAGAATTCCTCAATTATTTCTGGCTTGGGTTCCTCAAACAGTGTGGAACCAGGGATCAAACCTAGGGCTCCTACATGCAAAGCATGTACTACAGCCCTTTGAGCTATCTCTTCAACTAGTATACATTGTGAAGTGCTCTAAGATTTGTTGTGAGTCTTATAACCTCTAATAGGAATTTGGAGAACCAAAAAAAAGTTAGGTCATGAATCAGCAAGTTCACTCTAAATCGGTTTATGATACATATTTTTAGTGAAAGTTATCAAATACAGGGTCTTTAGGATTGGAATTTTTAATGTGGAGACATAGTGCAGTGGCTTTCAAAGGGTGGTCTCAAAACCAGCAGCCCCTGGGAATATGTTAGAAAGGCAAGTTTCTTGAACCTTTGTCCAAATTTCTCCATCAGATGCAGAAGAGAGTGGAATATACTCAGAAACCTTCAAGAAGTCTTTGATGTTATTCTAAATCATAGTTACCGACTTGACATAACCACATGAATGTAATATGATCACTAACCACAGTTGAGCTTTTAGCATAACAGTTTGCTGTTTCTCTGATTAATTGCTAGCGCATTCTTTGCAACAATCATGTCATGTCTTGTTTGCTTTCTTCATATCTTCTACTATCACTATCACTATCACTATCACTATCTTCCCGTTAATCATCTATTTGCTAGAGTGGGCACCAGTAATATCTCCATATGTCCTGTCTCATGCTAGTAGAACCCAAGGACATCTGCTTGCTCCAGGAACATAAAGAGCCTCAAACCATTATATTAGGTCACTGGAATGACCTAATATAAATGTTACTGGTATTTGGCATATCAAATACTACACGAGCAGCTAGCCAGGCTTGCCGTGCAGGTGGCATATTGTTGTAGTCACCTCTAAATAAAGCATTTATTGATGAACCGCGTGGCCGCTGGATAGTCTGTTCGGCTGGGTGGAGTTGTGACGAGAGGAAGTCCAGATGTGGAAATATGGCGGGCCCCATGGAGTAGGGGAGGGTGGTCTGGCTTGTTGTGAGGCTCTGCCAGGTGGCACTCCAGGGGCTAGAACCCGCCATGCCTCCCGGGTACCTCATGAGCAGCTGGGCACAGGGAGAGCAAGTAGCAGTTCTGCCCCATGTCTGAGAGTCTCTGGTTCAGCATACCTGGGCCGGATTGAAGAAAAACTGCTGCAGGGTGGCTGTGGATGATCCGGGCTGTGATAGTCTGGTCTGCTGGGTGGAGTTGTGACGAGAGGGAAATCCGGATGTGGAAAATGGCGGGCCCCATGGAGTAGGGTAGGGTGGTCTGGCTTGTTGTGAGGCTCTGCCGGGTGGCAGACCAGGGCTAGAACCCGCCATGCCTCCCAGGCACCTCATCAGCAGCTGGGCACAAGGAGAGCAAGTAGCAGCTCTGCCCCATGTCTGAGAGTCTCTGGTTCAGCATACCTGGGCCAGATTGAAGATAAGAAGATTGGTCAATCAATCTTCTTACTATCCTTGTTTTTCTTTTCTTAGTTGGCTTATATTTGAAACATTAAATAGGAGCCATCAGATTGAAGTGTCTTCTAATTCCTACCCACCGGTCTTCCCTTCGACATATGTTAGTGCATATATTATCCAATATGCATATGTAAATATTCATATGTATATATTCATATACATATACATATATATACTTTCCTACTCTTTCTTATTTTCTTTGTGTTATCTAAGGAAACACCTGTACCACATTCATTCAGCATTGACCCTTTAATGTCCAGTGACCTTTTATAATCTTTATGTCATCTAAAAATTCCATTACCTCCCACCCAAATAATTCATTGACAGATATTCTATTTTACCATGACTTCCTCTTCTAGCTTATTTTTAACTACTTCCTCTATAATAGCTCATTAGTATCGTAGACAACTTTTATTATGATTTACTGCATCTGAATCCTACTTTTCTCAAGAGAACAACACTACAGGTAGTAAATCTGTCCAATAAAAAATAAGGTAACTATAAAAAAGTGGGCATTAAGTGCTTAATAATATTGGTGAAGGAGGCAGAGAGGACAAAAAAGAAACCCTGAGCGCACATCTCAACCCCGAGCTAGGCAGTGTGAGAGATAATAATGGCACAAACTTCAAAGGGCTACAGGGAAAGTAATGTGGTGGTCAATAACCAGGTCACCATTATGGAAGAGAGGGAACGAGAAGCTGAGAATAATGACTGATTACGATGACTCTCATCAAGGTCATTTTTAAATTCTTTTTAATTTTTATTATACCACCATGAGATACACAATTACATTATATCCCTAATTGGGTCTCTGTCACAGAGTGTTCCAGCATCCATACCTTCACCAGTGCCCCATTGCCACCACCAATGTCCCCACACTTCCTCCCCATTCAACCCCAGCCTGCGCCTATAGCAGGCACCTTTTAAAATAATATTTTATTATACTGCCAAGATATATACAATTACAAAGACATTCATGTCCTGGTTTCGGTCATACATTGTTTCAGCACCAATCGCTCCACCAGTGCCCATTTCCACCCACCAATGTCCCCATTCCCTCCCCTCCCTCAGTCTTTATCTATGGAGAGTTCTTTATCTCTTTTCTCTTTCTCTTTCTCTCTCTCTTTCTCTCTCTCTCTCTCTTCCTTATTTTACACAATGTGGATTGCAATACATATATCTAGAGGTTATCATGTGTATCTTATTGCCTGTATTCAATACTTCTAAGCTGGTATTATCACAAACAATTGTTAGCACACTGTTCCCTTCTCTGTCCCACCCAACCTCCGACTCCCAGACACTTGTGGTAGAATCCACTTTTTTTTGTTTTTTTAATTTCCCATTTTAATCTTTTGAATAATTTTGAGAAGAAATTGATAGGAAAGCTCTTACAGTTGCATTGCAATCTGATGTCTTCATATTGTACCTTAATACTTTAAGAAAGAGATACTAATTTGGACTGTCCTTCTATTTTTGACTGATGTGCAGGTCAAAAATAGAATCCACTTTTGAAAAGACCTCCTGATCCATGTTTTGTCTGACCTTGAGATATATATATATATATATATATATATCCTGGGATATATATCCTCGGATATATATATCCATATATATGTCATGCAAATAAACGTAGTCATTCTATATCTTAAATGCAGTCATTCTATATCTGTCTTTTTCCTTCCAGCTAATTTCATTCAACATGATCCTCTCCATGTCCATCCATTTATAGGTAAATTTCATAACTTCATTTTTCCTAACAGCTGCATAGTATTCCATAGTGTAGATGTACCAAAGTTTCTTTATCCAGTCATCAGTTCTCAGGCACTCTGGTTGTTTCCAGATTCTGGCTATTGTGAATAATGCTGCAATGAAAATAACAGTGCAGACGGTGTTTCCACTGTGTGTCTTTTGCTGCCCAGGGTATATTCCCAGGAGTGGTATGGCTGGGTCAAATGGCAGCTTAATTTCTATTCTTTGGAGGAATGTCCATATTGTTTTCCAAAAAAGGCTGTACCAGTCGACAATACCACCCAAAAATTGATGAGAGTCCCTGAAGCAGGAATGTCCTGTCGGGTTGGAAGCGCAGAGATGAGACACCAGGAACACGACCTATATCCATTAATATTTTTAATGATCACCAGCTGGAGGGGCAGCAGCTCTCATCTTGGCAGCTGACTAACCGCAGCTAACTGACTTTAGCTGACTGACCTGAGCTCACTGACCTGAGCTGACTCATTTGAGCTGACTAACCACCTCCACAAAGACCCCAACTCTCTTATCCCATAGTCTCAAAGGGCAATACAGCTCATGGTTTACATTAAAAAGACATTTCACATTCATTGAATAGGATTTAGGAATAATAGGAAGGAGACAACCAGGAACCAAAAACCTGCAGTGGGTGCTATCTAGGTAAGATGAGATGAACAAAAGAACGCATTACAGTTGCTAATGCAGCCTTCTGGACTAGTCCATGATGGCAAGGACATGTCAGACAGAAGAACAAGAAAAACCTGTTTTCTGCCTAACTTTGAGCATCGTCCATTAGACTCCATCTTGGGCTAGTTATAGCCAACAAGGAAATGTTCAGAGAAATGACCTAGGATAGCCTTGTCTGGGTACCTGCAGCTTGATTAACAGTCTCACTAGGGAATTCTACATACTAACTCTATTGGGAGACAGTCTGCGAGTAGTCCCTGTGTATCTGTTAACAGGCAGTATCCATTAGACCTTCCTTTGCACATCCTTAGATCTACCTTCTGCCAACAAGTCCCCTTTTCCCACATCCACGCCAGCACTTGATGGTATAGCTTTTCTGGATATGTGCCATTATTTGAGGTGTGAGATGAAATCTCATTGTTGTTGTTTTGATTTGCATCTCTCTGATGACTAATGATGATGAGCATTTTTTCATATGTCTTTTGGCCATTCAAACTTCTTCCTTGTCGAAGTTTCTGTTCCTTTCTTCTCCCCATTTTTGATGGGGTTGGTTGTTTTCTTCTTGTAAAGTTCTACCTGATATATCCTGAATATTAAACCCCTTATCAGATGGGTATTGGGTGAATGCTCTTTCCCATTCTGTGGACTGTTTTTTTATTCTGGTCATTGTTTCTTTTGAGGTGCAGAAACTTTTTACTTTCATGTAGTCCCATATGTTTATTCTTCCCTTCTAGTTGTTTTGTTATTGGTGTTTCATCTATGAAGATGTCTTTAGCTTCAATGTCGTGGAGGGTTTTTCTTTATATTTTCTTAGATATACTTTATGGATTCAGGACTGATAATGAGATCTTTAATCCATTTTGGTCTGATTTTTTGTGCTTAGTGATAGACAGAGGTCTAAATTTATTTTTTACATGTAGGTGCCCAGTTTTCCCAGCACCATTTGTTGAGGAGCTTTTCCTTGTTCCATTTCTCAATTTTTGCTCCTTTGTCGAAGACTAAATGATTATGTGTTTGAGGCTGGTTGTCAGGATACTCAACTCTATTCCATAGGTCCACATGTCTGTTTTTATTCCAATACCATGCTGTTTTAATTATTACTGCTTTGTAGTAGAGTTTGAAGTTGGGAAAGGTGATGCCTCCCATCTTCTTTTTTCCCAAAGATTGCTTTAGCCATCCATGGGGGTTATTATTCCATACAAATTTCAGGAGAGTTTGGTAAATTTCTTTGAAGAATGTCACAGGTATCCTTATAGGCATGGCATTGAATCTGTATAAAGCTCTAGGGAGTATTACCATTTTGACAATGTTGATTTTCCCAATCATTGAACAGGGAATGTGTTTCCATTTCCTTGTGTCCTCTTTTATTTATTGAAGTAACGTTTTGTAGTTCTTTTGTAGAGGTCCTTTACGTCCTTCATCAAACTGATTCCTAGGTATTTGATTTTCTGTGGTACAATTGTGAATGGGATCGTTTTCTTGATATCCCTTTCTTCTCTTTCGTTATTTGTATATAGGAAATCCACTGACTTTTGGGTATTGACTTTGTACTCTGTTACTCTACTATAGGTAGAACTCCTAGGTGTTTCTAGGAGCTTTTTTGGTAGAGAGTGTGGGGTTCTCTAGGTATAATATGTCATCTGCAAATAGTGATAGCTTGACTTCTTCCTTGTTTATCTGGATACCCTTAATGTTCTTTTTCTTCTCTGATTGCTATGGCAAATACTTACAGTACTATATTGAATAGAAGTGGTGATAGTGGGCAACCATGTCTTGTCCCTGATCTTCAAGGGAAGGCTTTTAGTTTTTCCCCATTGAGAATGATACTCGCTGTGGGCTTTTGGCAGATTACTTTGCTATATTGAGTAAAGTTCCTTCAATTCCCATTTTCTGGAGGGTTTTAATCATGAATTTGTGTTGGATCTTGTCAAATGCCTTCTCTGCATCAATTGATAGGATCATATGGATTTTATTTTTTCTTTCATAGATATGATGTATTATGTTGATTGACTTGCGAATGTTGAACCATCCTTGCATTCCCAGGATGAACCCTACTTTGTCATGATGTATAATCTTTTTGATGAATCTTTGGATTCTGTTTGCTATTATTTTGTGGAATATCTTAGCATCTTTGTTCATCAAGGAGATTGATCTATAGTTTCTTTTTTTGTGTTGTCTCTTCCTGCTTTGGGTATCAGGGTGATATGTGCTCATAGAAGCTGTTTGGGGAGTGTTTCTGTTTCTTCTTTTTCCTGGAAGAGCTTGAAAACGATTGGCAGTAGGACCTCCTTAAAGATTTGGAATAATTCACCTGTGAGTCCATCTGGACCTGGGCTTTTGGGGCAGACTTTTCATTACGGTTTCAATTTCCTCAATGGTGATAGGCTTATTCAGGTATTGGAAGTCTCTTGTTTCAGCCGTCCAGGTTCTCATGTGTCATGGCATATAGGTTCTCAAAGTAATCTCTGATGATTTTTTGGATTTCTGTGGTTTTGTTGTGATGTCCCCTTTTCATTTCTGATTCTGTTTATTTGGGTTCTCTCTTTCCCTGTCCTTACAAGTCTTGCCAGTGGCTTGTTCATCATGTTTATTTTTTCAAAGAACCATATCTTGGTTTCATTAATCTTTTGGATAGTTTTTTTTGGGTTTCCAGCTCATTGAATTCCTAAGTTTTATAATTTCCTTCTTTCTGCCTCGGTTGGGCTCCTTTTGTTGGTCTTTTTCTAATATTTTGAGCTGTGAAGTCAGGTTATTTATGCGGGCCCTTTCTTCTTTTCTGATGAATGCTATCAACTTTTCTTTCTCTCATCTTTCTCTGTCTCTGTCTCTGTATTTATCTCTCTCTTCTCCTGCACTTTGTTGCTTGCCCTACAGATATTTGCAGTTTATGGTGTAAGTCCATGTTTATATTAAATGGTGAGTTCTAGTATGACATTATAATTCACCATTCCCCATCAGCCTCCCAATTTGTTGCAACTACTATGATCATTACAGTGTACAAATGTGAAAGATCCTGGGAAGGACCTGATCCTAACCTTCATTATTGTCTAAGTCTGTTTCACTGCCATAGTTGTTGGTCTGGTCTGTCTCTCGCCGGCTTTGCTGGTGGTGGTGGCTTCCGGCCTGTAACCACGCCTACTGGGAAATTAAGGTGGAGGGATGGGGGTGGAGCCCAAATCCCCCACTCCAAGTCTGGCTGGTGTAGTCACCCCCCCCACACACACACACACCAATGTGTCTACTAACCCTTGGAGCTATGTTAGAGCTCGGTCAGGGGCCGAGTTATTTACCACCCTCCATAACTCCATGGGCTGCTCCACATGGTGAGTGGTGCAGCTGTGGGTCTGGTCTGTCTCCTGTATTGGGGCTCCTTCCCCGCCTTTCCACCTTTATTTCCCAGCGGGCATAGCTACAGTCTTGCAGCCACCACAACCAGCAAAGCCAGACAAGAGACAGACCAGACCCACAGCTGCGCCGCTTCACCCACGTGGAGCAGCCCATGGAGTTTTTGAGGGCAGCTTGGCCCCTGGCTGAGTTCAACATAGCTCCTAGGTTTAGCAGACATGTGGGGGTGGCTGCACCAGCAGGACTTGGAGTGGGGATCGGGGCTCCTCCCCCCATTCTCCACCTCCATTTCCCAGCAGGCATGGCTAAAGGCCCGCAGCCACCACAACCAGCAAATTGGACAAGAGAAGGTCATTTTTATTTTAAGAATAAGGTGAAAGCAAGGCTGGAGATCCAGGAGCGAAACCATAGTCCAGAAACTGATCACTTGATCACTTGAATCCCATATTCATCGATTTGCTCGAGCGGGCGCCAGTAACATTTCCATTGGACCCTATCACGTGCCAATGTAGCCCAATGGCATCTGGTTGATTCAGGAATATGAAGAGCCTCAAACCGTTCCTTCAGGGTCTTGACAAGAAAGTCTGACCATCTTGTAGGTGGGCGGCCACGTGATCTTTTGACATGCTGTGGGATCCAGTCGGTAACGGCTCTAGTCCAGCGGTTGTCTCCAAATCGCATTACATGTCCAGCCCATCTGATTTTCGATGCCTTGGCAAACGAGACAAGTCCCTGATTCTGGAATAGTGACGGAGGTCAGAACTCCGGATTTCTTCACTCACTTGAGTGAGACGTGGTATTCCAAGCATAGCTCTTTCGATTCCTCTCTGGGAGACCGAATAGCATTCTCATCCTGCTTTCGTAGGGCCCAGGTCTCTGAGGCGTATGTTAATGCAGGGAGAATGGTGGAGTTGAAGAGGTGTGCCCGGAGCTGGAGGTTCTTTGTCCTTTTAGCTATTTTCTTCAATGCCTTTGAAGGCATTCCATGCCGCTCTCTTCCTCCTGCAGCAGCTCAGGTTTTAGGTCATTCACCAGAAACAGATGAGATAATAATATAAGGGCTTCCAGGAAGATAAAATAAGTGAGAGGACATTTCATATTTGGTAGTTAATGACCAAGAGATAAGAGGAAGTTAAATCTTTTGTTGCCATTAGTTTGGTTTGGCTTGGTTTAGTTTTGGTGTTTTTGCTATCTCCCAGTCATTGTTTTGCCTTATCAGCCACAGTAACACTGCAGATTCAATAATACACATTTCCTTCAGAGATACAGTTTTCTAAAGAAATGTCAGGACTTGTTGGCTGGAATGATAATACAGTAGGTAGGGTGCTTGTTCTTACATGCAACCAATCTGGATTCTATCCCCAGTACCCTGTA
>JAJIBD010020166.1:0-21777 GCA_021461705.1 Cryptotis parvus | reverse complement strand
GGGAGAAACACATCATAATGTGCTTCATGGGCTTCATGCAATCTGGATGGTACCCACAGTGCTCTTCTTATTTATTAACTGCACCAGGGAGAATCTGAGTGTTTTTCCTGTTTACTGAAAGGGTCATGCTTGCCTGCTTGAGGGAAACTAGTATGATCCTTCCTTTAATCTTAAATGGTAGTCTCAATATTGTCAGGGTGGTGGTCTCCTGGTAGAATTCTAGCTGTCTCACCTTGGGACCAATAGGTATTATGAGAAATTGTGCCCAGTCTAGATAACATTGAAATAATAGTAGAGATTATAATAATATTTCAGAGGTTATTAGTTCAGAGTCAAAATGACTCCTGCAACTGCCACACCTTTCATCAGTGCTTACACAGAAGAGAGAGTCTCATTAGCATGAACCCTGACTTAAAGATATGTAAATAGCTAAAACTGTAAGTAGTTTAAATAGCAGAGATCCCAAGTTACCCACAACCTGTCATACAACAGTTTACTTCTGGTTGAATACTCAGAGATCACCCCTGTATGGAGATTTAAGTAACATTCATTTTTCAGGGATCGAATCTTGATCTACTACATGCAAGGTAAGGACTTTAACTGCCATCAAGTGTCTGGTCCCAAAAGTTTAACTTTTCTGGTGAGTTCTGGTCAAGATTCATGAGTTGTCCATTTGAAATCAGTGATAGAAAATAGCAAAAAAGCATAAGATTTTTAAATTGTTTATATAATAGCTAACTAGTCGGAAAAAGAACAGTCATTTGTTGGTACTTCCGAATAAACCTCACACCTAACTCAATAAATTGGAAAATTGTAACCACTAAACTGGAAAATCCAGGACTGTGATTTGGAAAATTATGCTTATTGTATCTTCTAAGCAAGAAAGCTGCTAAACTGCCTGTAAGTTACGCTCAGGTGCTCCCGCTAACAGTTTTCATATTTTAGAGATTATAACATGCTCCAAAGCCACTGGACTGTTAGACTGAGAATAGAAATCTGGGAGACTCTAGATATACACTGTCACCTTGACTTCTGAGGTCATCAGAGAAGGTATGATTTTTTAAAGAACCTGTTACTAATTGACTTCTTTTTGGAGCAATGAGCTGATTTGTCTTCATCAGTAAAAAACATAATATTTGCATTTTAACAATTTCTGCCATATCTCAACACAGATTGCATCAGTTTAAGAAAATGCAGTTTATAAGATAATATTCATAGCAGAGCCTTTGTTTAGTTTGGACTTATTTTTGCCTTTCTTTTTTTTCAAATACATGCTATCATGTCACATACAGATTTTGTGGCAATATTTCATGGTGCTGGAAAAATTTATTGCTTAGGCCAGTAAATGCACGAATAAGAAGTAGATGAAGTCTCTAGTCAGCCCCCCACTTGGAATGAAGTTTAAGCTACTTGGACATAAACGCAATTTCTGTTGTTAAGGGAAAGTGTGCAATATGTAGGAGATGCCTGACACAGGACCATACACAGGATAAGCGTTAATTCATTGGCAAATATTTCCTTGGGTTATCTTTGAACAGTCAATTATTTTAGGTATTGAAACAAAATCATTTAGTCAAACATCTGTATTATATCATGGAGATCTTCTGCCAACCTACATAGTTCAACATAAAATAGCAAGTTCTCAATGCCATTAAATCAAATTCATAAAAATTTCAGGAACACAACATTTTTCTTACTGCAGTGATACAAGTGACGGTATTAGGTAATTACCAGGTATTTCCTATTTAATCTCACACAGTTTATATTATTAAGACAATGATGTCCAAAATAACAAAACATCTAGTTTGCTCTTATAAAAGCTTTATGTTTTAATGGGGAAAAATAAATGCTTATGTGAGAACTCTTTTGTTTGTTTGTTTGATCTGTTTTTGGAGCTACACCAAGGGTTTTCAGGAATTTCTACTGATTCTGAACTTATGGATCAATCCTGGCATTGATTAGGGGAACATGTAAGGTGCCAGGGATTGAGCCTATGCCAGAAAAAAATGCAAATCGAATATCCTATCTATTATACTATCAGTATCTCTGGCACCTCATGAGAAAAATCTTAAAGATTAGTTGCAATACCTTGGAATAAGTTATGGCAATGGAAACGGAAATAGAAGAGTGAACTGGCTATATTGAGAGATGTATCACTTGTATCACTTGTCTTCCTGTTGTTCATCGGTTTGCTCGAGCAGGTGCCAGTAACGACTCCATTTACTAGGAATGAGGGCCATTATTGTTACTGTTTTTGGCATATTGAATACACCACAGGTAGTTTTCCAGGGTCTCCCGTGGCACTGGATTCATCCCAGGGGCCCAGTCTTTTCTATGTCAGACCATCAACCATCCAGGGCCATGGCCCATGGGGCAGAACCCTGGGGGGGTGGGGAGGGGGCATGGACAAGCCTGTCTCCTGTCTGCCACCTGCTGGTGCAGCCCGGCACCGCAGCCACACCTGCAACACCCTAGAGGGGCAGGATTGAGAGATGGAGCTTAGTAAATAATGTATGTTTTCTCCACTGTCTTGACCTTACGAGTAAATAACAAGATGCCTTTGTAGTTAGAGATAGACTTTTACACTGTAAAAATTTTAATTGCTATTTCTTTTGCAGCTATCTGCTTTACTTATTATACAGAAAAATTTTCTCCTACCATAGAGATTTTGTGTATATTGTTTCTATCCCTTATTTGCATGATATCCATAAAGTGGCATCATATGTTTCACTTGATCACTTGATCACTTGAATCCCGTTATTCATCGATTTGCTCGAGCAGGCGCCAGTAACATTTCCATTGGACCCTATCACGTGCCAATGTAGTCCAATGGCATCTGGTTGATTCAGGAATATGAAGAGCCTCAAACCGTTCCTTCAGGGTCTTAACAAGGAAGTCTGACCATCTTGTAGGTGGGCGGCCACGTGATCTTTTGACATCCCGTGGGATTCCAGTCTGTAACAGCTCTAGTCTAGCGGTTGTCTCCAAATCGCATTACATGTCCAGCCCATCTGATTTTCGATGCCTTGGCAAGCGAGACAGCGTCCCTGATTCTAGAATAGTGATGGAGGTCAGAACTCCGATTCCTTCACTCACTTGAGTGAGACGTGATATTCTAAGCATAGCTCTTTCGATGCCTCTCTGGGAGACCCGAATAGCATTCTCATCCTGCTTTCGTAGGGCCCAGGTCTCTGAGGCGTATGTTAATGTAGGGAGAACAGTGGAGTCGAAGAGATGTGCCCGAGCCGGAGGTTCTTTGTCCTTTTAGCTATTTCTTCGATGCCTTTGAAGGCATTCCATGCCGCTCTCTTCCTCCCTGCGCAGCTCAGGTTTTAGGTCGTTCATCATGTTGACTTCTCAACCTAGGTACACATAACTGCTGCATTCAGAGATGTTTGTTCCATTGAGAGTGAATGGGGCCTCAGGAACTAGTTCATTTCTCATGAACATAGTTTTCTTCAGATTCAGCTGTAGACCTACTTTTCCACATTCTCGGTTAAAGTCAGCCAGCATTTGTGCCAGCTTGGCTAATGTTTGGTGTAATTAGAACAATGTCATCAGCGAAGCGGTGGTGGTAGTTGCCAACTACATTTGTTAAAATTAAACAAATGTTAAACATGCTAGAGAAGACAAAAATTAACAAATGTGGATAGATTGAGTCAGGCTGACACACAATGGAAGGTTAATATCTCTACCGTTGATTGCTTGAAATGTCCCTCATCTACAAAATATGTAAAGTAATAATGTCTAGATCACTAAGATATATGCATTTAATGCATATACAAAATCTATAACATGGTGCATAGAAGCCCAATATATATTGAGTTCCCTTCTTTTGGCAAAAATTATTTTTGGTTCATAATTGCTGATCTGGTATTGATTAAATGGACTGCATTACCATCACCTTTTAATGTGTCCGATTTTATTTGCTCAGAAGATTCTTCTTTACTTTTATTTTGTGGGTGAGAGAGTAATAACACCCAGCAGTGCTCAGAGCTTACTCCTGGTTCTGTGTCAGGGATCACAACTACCAGTGCTCAGGGGACAATACGTGTTGTAGGGGGATTGAACTTGGGTCTGTTGCAACCAAAGCAAATGCTTTCCCTCTTGCCCATTACTCTTCCACCTTTTTGAACTATTATATTTCTTGGTAATCTTATTCATATTATATATTAAGGAATAAAAAATGACAAAAGTTTCAAAGTCAGCTACTTCTAGCATAGTCCATGTCTTACTTTATATACCCCATTGTGTTTGCTTCTGCCAAGACATGTATCAAAACTTGAAAATAATGCTTGGTGTTGTACCACCAAGAAAGTAAAACACAAAATAACAAAGATACATAAAATTCTGCCTTTAAAACTGAGTGTGCCAAGTGATTGTTGAGCACACCAAACATTGAATAATATTTCCGGTCCTTAACTTTTTATTTATTTAAATTTTTGTTTGCTTTTTTGGATCACACCCAGTAATGTTCAGAGGTTTCTCCTGGCTCTGTACTCAAGAATTACTCCTGGCAGGTTTCAGGGGGCCATGTGGGATGCCAGAGATGACACCCAGATCCACTGTGTACGAGGCAAATGCCCTCCCCACTATACTATTGCTCTGGCCACTGGTCATTCAGTTTTTTAACTTTAGCTTGACGCCTATGAAGTATTTAATTATTAAGGCAAAAAAAATTAGGGATCAACATAGATAACAATACAACTAAGTTTACAAAAATGAAAGCACATTAATTTAAAATATAGTTATAAAAAATTGAAACTGTTAAGGACTGTTGCTTGTTTCAGTGTATCATTAGTGTGTGGTGAAAATTAACATTTAAAAAAATCTGTGCCAACACAAGAGTTTCTCTTCAGATGACAGATTTATCTTCAAAAACTTCATCATATTTTCTTTTCCATATATTTTTGAAATCTCATTTTTTGTATTTAATATAATTATAGCACATCACTGTATTTTTTCATTAATCTATTTATGGAGTTCTCCACCAATGATTTGACTAGTATAGATTTTGATTGAAGATTGAATATAGATATACAGTGGATTTGACAGAATCATGAATCTTTCAGGCACTGACAGATTTTTTTTAATTCATTTAACTGGAGGTGATAAATTATTTCTCTCTTTTTTTTATCAGGAATAACCCTAACTTTACATTCTATGGATTTGGGCCTCTCTAAAATACATGGGATATGTAGATTAGGCAATTGGCTTAGGCCAATTGCCTAATCTACATATCCCATGTATTTTAGAGAAAGTCACATAGTCTTGGTTATATGATCATTAAAGTATCTAATAAAATGACTGTATGGCTGGGAATTCTAGATACTTAAGTATTCCTATCTTTGCATATTGTTGAAAGAATTAAAATTAAAAATAATAACAAGTAATAATGATAAAAAATAAGTAAATTCACCACTTATATTTACCTGAATATTGAGCTTATTAAGGAAGAGCATTTTTTTTTGGTGGGAGGGAAAAAAAAGATGGGGGGGGGGGGGGGGGGGGGGCTGGGGGTGGGGGGAGGGAGGGGCAAGAAAGAGGAAGAGAGAGAGCAAAGATATGAGGCTGCAGCTTTTATACTTCTTCAGCCCTGACTGGGCTACAGCAACAGATCATAGCCAAAGCCAATTCTTTTTGTTTTTCTTGCAGGATCTCACCTAGTCCCATTGAAATGTGAATATTGCCCAAGACAAGGACTGTCCTTGAAGTTTCCCTGCATGCCCTATGCAGAGTGGGGGAGGAGCATATAGGATTCACTGTATATCAGAATCAATACAAAAGGCATGTATCTGTACCATGGATATTCTACAGTCAGGTATATATTTCCTCCAAGCCTTCACAAGATCCTTGTCTTTACTTCACAGCTGTTTTGGACAGTGACCTTTAAACTTATTGGAGCAGCTCGTGCTTGCTTAGAGGAAAACAGCATTTCTCTCTGATCTAATTATAATTATATTGTACTTGGAGATCCAAATTAGCCAGATTAAAAATACTGGTAAGATTTGTCTAGTCCCATGATGATTATGGTAGCATGAGAGAAAATATTTTTACCAGTTCACATAGAATATACAGTAAGATATTTTGCCATATAGAGTCACAGATCCAAACTGTTTCCTTTCCCCTAGCTACAAAGTCACCTGCAGGAGGTAACTTCAGGCAAGATTCAGAGGCTCTGGGCAGCAGTGTACTGCAACAGTGGTGTAATTCGGTTTGGAACATTGTATGGAGCAAAACAACTCTATTATAAATAATTTTGTAAATCTTGGTATCTTAAGAGATTTTAAAGCTAAATGATAAAACAAAAAATGCACAGTATAGCTTATAACTACAACGAAAAGTCTAAGGCAAGGAAAGTTGAATTTTGTCCAATGTCAAATTGATGTTTAGATGAGTGGTAGAATATTTGAAAGAGAACATTGTATTTACAAAGGTCATTCAACAAAAATTCTGAATTAAAAGGATGAATATGGAGTGACTGGTTACAAATACTTTAATATGAACTAAGATTCTAGGACTTTAATCAAAACACTTATACGTGAAAAATTAGGCACACGGCTATGCATCTAATAAAGAATATTCATCAAGTACTAGGTTCTAGCTATGAAGAGTTTTCTATAAATAAAATTTTAAAAGATCCTTAGAAATCTATGTGAATGAATATCACATTCAGTTATCCAATAAGATTACCTTTTCCCAAAGTATAGACATTGCTTAGGATTTTGATAAATGCAAATAACAAAATAAGAATTGCTGTGAGTAATAATTTTCTTCCTACTTGCTAGGGAAGGGTGCAATGTAGATTTCAAGGGTTTTCAAGAGAAAATTCTAGTGAAATACTTAGAGGCTATACTTAGTAATATATAGGAATACCCTGCCAAATAATTTTCTAAATATATGGCCTTATTGACTAAGGGATATTAGCCTCACATTTCAAAAAATTTAATTTTATTGTACCTACATTTTATCATAGTTTTGCATCTAATATTTAATGTTTTCATATTAAATCATCTTATCAATGATAAAGATCCAAGCTGGTAGATTTGATGTGATGATGAAGATCCAAGCTACCAGAATGCTTTTTGTAAGCATCAGGCATACAAGTGAACACTAAATATGCAGTAGAATTTTCAAATAATAGTTAAAGCAACTGAATATCCGTTATCCAAAGTTTGTTAAGCTAAATAATAGACCAAACTTAGTAATTCTAGTGAAACACATTAGTTCTCAAATTAACTGATGATCTTTAGTATATAAAAATGAATATTAGATTATTGTGATGTATTATATTACTTGAAAATTAATTCTTAGACCTAATAAACTATTACAAAATATAATTATAGCACTCACTAAGTACTTTGTTACATTTATTCCTTTTAAAGGTCACAATAAATCAAAACTTGTGTAACGGCTATTACTATATTAACAATGAGGAAATTAAAACAAAGAGAAATATTAGCTTAGTTATCATCCTAAAACTATTGATAATTAAAGGAAACATAAGAAAAAATTGTAAACCTCCATCACTTCAAAGACATTTTATGATACATCATTATGTAGTTTATACTTCAATTTTCTTTCTATTACACAGGTGTAAAGAGCCTCAAATTACATAGAAAAGAAACACAATTTGATATTTAATCTGTGACTATATTCACTGTACTTTAGGCCCAGATAATCCTTCTTGAGATAGTTATCTTTTCAAACTTTCAAAACATATTTGATACTTTCAACAAACGTCTCTGAATGCAGCAGTTATGTGTACCTTGGTCGAGAAGTCAACATGATGAACAACCTAAAACCTGAGCTGTGCAGGAGGAAGACAGCAGCATGGAACTCCTGAGAATTGAATATAAGCAAAAAGATACACTGGATAACCTCTAAACGTTATATTGCAGTGCACAATGTGTAAGAGAGAGAGAGAGAGAGAGAGAGAGAGAGAGAGAGAGAAAGAGAGAGAGAGAGAGAGACAGACAGAGAGAAGAGATTCAGAAACTGCCATAGAGGCAGACTAAGGGAGAGGGGAGGAATTGGGGTTATTTTGGTGGGAAATGGGCACTGATGGGGGGATGAGTGCTGGAACACTGTATGAACAAAACCCGTTACATGAACATCTTTGTAATTGTATATTTCATAGTTGTATAATAAAATATTTTAAAAAAGAGCATCGAAGAAATAGCTAAAAGGACAAAGAACCTACGGCTTTGGGCACATCTCTTCAACTCCACCGTTCTCCCTTGCATTAACATACCTCAGAGACCTGGGCCCTATGAAAGCAGGATGAGAATGCTATTCGGGTCTCCCAGAGAGGAATCAAAAGAGTTATGGTTGGAATATCACACCTCACTCAAGTGAGAGAAGGAATCTGGGATTGTGACCTCCATCAACGATCCAGAGTCATGGATGCTGTCTCGTTTGCCAAGGCATCAGAAATCAGACGGGCTGGATATGAAATGCGATTTGGAGATGCCCGCTGGACTAGAGCCATTATCTACTGGATCCCACGGAAGTCAAAAGATCACGTGGCCGCCCACCTACAAGATAGTCATACTTCTTCTTTAAGACCCTGAACGATCGTCTTGAGGCTCTTTGTATTCCTTAAGCAAGCAGATGCCATTGGGCTATACTGGCACATGATAGCATCAAGTGAAACGTTACTGGCACCCGCTTGAGCAAATTGATGAATAATAGGATGTCAAGTGATCCAGTGATCTACTAATTCACAATTGTAATTACAGAGATTTTTATGGCTCCCCCAAGTATTCTTATTATCTATAGGATGAAGTCACTATCACTATCAGTATCTTCCCGTTCATCATCTATTTGCTAGAGCGGGCACCAGTAATATCTCCATATGTCCTGTCTCATACTAGTAAAACCCAAAGGCATCCGCTTGCTCCAGGAACATAAAGAGCCTCAAACCATTATATTAAGTCATGGGAATGAACTAATATAAATGTTACTGGTATTTGGCATATCAAATATGACACGAGCAGCTTGCCAGGCTTACCGTGCGGGTGGCATACTCTTGTAGTCACCACTAAATAAAGCATTTATTGATGAACCGCGTGGCCCACGAGCCAGGCTGTGATAGTCTGGTCTGATGGGTGGAGTTGTGAGGAGAGGGAAGTCCGGATGTGGAAAATGGCGGCCCCCATGGAGTCGTGGGGGCTCGTCTGGCTTGTTGTGAGGCTCTGCTGGGGTGGCAGGCCAGGGCTAGAACCCGCCATGCCTCCCGGGCGCCTCATGAGCAGCTGAGCACAGGGAGAGCAAGTAGCAGCTCTGCCCCATGTCTGAGAGTCTCTGGTTCAGCATACCTGGGCTGGATTGAAAAAAAAAAAACCTGCTGCAGGGTGGGTGTCAGTGATCCAGGCTGTGATAGTCTGGTCTGCTGGGTGGAGTTGTGAGGAGAGGGAAGTCCGGATGTGGAAAATGGCTGCCCCCATGGGGGGTTGTCTAGCTTGTTGTGAGGTGGCAAGCCATGGCTAGAACCCACCGTGCCTCCCGGGCGCCTCATGAGCTGCTGGGCACAGGGAGAGCAAGTAGCAGCTCTGCCCCATGTCTGAGAGTCTCTGGTTCAGCATACCTAGGCCGGATTGAAAAAAAATGAATGAAGTAATAACTTTTATTCCTTGTAAGATCCTTGATATCCCTTTGTCTCCAGTGCTACCAAGAGCAGCCCTTAAGCTTGCTAGGCAAATTAAGACTCCTGCCCCTTAAAACAAAAGGAAACAGCACATACTGAATTAAATGACTGCTCTAATATAATGTAACTAACCAAAAAGACTAGCTGTAGAATAGAGAAAATTTGCTGTGGAGTAGGAAAGTTCTTGTTTTCTCTACTTCACTTTCTCATTGGAGTTCACACTACCACACACACTTCAATAATACATTTTTAAGGCACTTAAATGAAATGTGTTCATTCTAAAGGACCAGTATATGCAAAGTACTTCATGCCTTCAAGACTGTTTCATTTTCAAAGATATCAACTTCACTAGCTTTTTTATGTATTTTTAATATTTAAATAGTGTTTATATTAATCACTTGAATTGCTGGTATTGCATCCTCTTACTAGAAAGGGAATATCTTCACTGTCACTCTATGAATCTAATATTAGAAAATATTAAACAGTAGAAAATAATAGGTGACACTAGACTCTGTCAATGAAAACTCAGTCATAATCTCCAAATGATTTCCCTTATAGGTATAAATGTCAATGGCTTCCTCTTCTGTTCATATTCTAGGTTATTATAGAAAACACTGCTATGAGCCGAGAGCAAGTCTTAGCGTCTTAGATCTTCAGAGATGTGGAGTAGGAAAACTGGCTGATTTTTTGTGTGAGGGACCAATTTTGGTGAAAATATGCAAAATTTTTCATTCTGTATCTTTTTTAAATAGTTGAGCTTCAGCAATTTTTTTTTTTGCTTCACACCAGGCAATGCTTAGGGATTATTCCTGACTCTGCACTCAGGAATTATTCTTGGCAGTGCTTGGGGGCATGGGGGCATATAGGATTACAGGGATCGAACCCAGTTTGGCCACATGCAAAGCAAATGCCCTCCCTGCAGTGCCATCACTTCATCCCCTCAGATACAATGTTTAATTTGTTTATAAAAGAGTATCTATTCCAATATCATTTAACTCCAAGATTAAATGCCAAGCGGTTCATCAATAAATGCTGTATTTAGAGATGACTACAAGAGTATGCCACCCGCATGGCAAGCCTGGCAAGCTGCCCATGTTGTATTTGATATGCCAAATACCAATAAAATTATTCCTATGACCTAATATAATGGTTTGAGACTCTTTATGTTCCTGGAGCAAGCAGATGCTCTTGGGCTCTACTAGCATGAGACAGGACATATGGAGATGTTACTGGAGTCCTTTTGAGCAAATTGATGATGAACGGGAAGATAGTGATAATGACAATGAATCTTTAAAAACCTCAATCTAATATTATGTTTTTTGTATTTTCTGACAAGTTATGACTACTTTATCCTGATACACATTTTAGGACACAAATATATTAAACCACAGTTTTATATTCTCTTTGGATAGAAGTTTAATGTATATTGTATTCTAATTCCTAACATAAATAAGGCATTAGAGATAAAAATGGCATAAAAATTTTTCATGGAATTATATTTAGACAGTTTTTTGTCTTCCTATATTTTTCTCTCTAATATTTGGAGCATTTTAGCATATGTCTATTTTAAACCATATTAGATAACAGAAAGCAAAAAATAAATAGTAGAACATGCTTTTAAATAAAATTGCACAACCATATCTCTCAAATAAATCTTTGACTTTTAAGTGTTTTGGCATTACCAAGTGGAAATATTTAATATACATCAAATTTTCAAAGATAGTTTTAGTGTATTCACAAAAGTGATATAAAGTTACAGATGTCTAAAATATACTTAGACCAGTTTGATGATGACATCTCGACTTACAGACTAAGGCATTCAAAATATACTGTGATACTATTCTCCAATAACAATTCAATAAAACCTGAAATCAACTAAATGAAATGGTAAAATGATCCACCTCTTAAAATGGTACTTTATATTTCCATTTTCCATGAAATTTCAATATTTTATCAATAATATGTTATTTTATAGACTAATTATAAGCAACATGATAAGGTTATAATTGCTACTTATATGATCAATGATAGTTTTTCATGAAAAATTAATCATATTTTAAAACTTACAAGTTTATACTGCCATACTATTTTTCTCCTTCCTTTCCCACTGTGTCCATTGCTAATTGCAAAGTTACACCTCAGTCCCTTTTGGACACCCTACCTCTAAATAAGTCTAGACTTGATCCAAATTCTTAATTTGTCAATAAACTTTATGACATTAATTATGCCATGAACTTCAAGACATTAATTAGAATTTTTTGTTTCTCTTGTTCAGAAATTTCCACAAAATCAGAAATTTATAGTTACATTCAATTATTACTTAGTATTTCATAGGTCAGAATGTTAAGCGGGAGGTAATCAGTGATATTGGTGGTGGGAATGGGCACTGGTGGAGGGATGGGTACTGGAACACTGTATGACTGACACCTAAATATTAACATCTTTGTAATTGTATATCTCACGGTCACTTGATCACTTGATCACTTGACATCCCATTATTCATCGATTTGCTCCAGCAGGCACTTTTGGGGATGCCACTGGGGTCCCAACAGTACCGGGAAGCGAGTTCCCTTCTACCTCCAAAAGCCAGGGGGAATGGATGAAAACTCAGGAATCCGATGCAGGTTTTAAAATGCTTTACTTATCACAGGTTCAGGCATACAAATCAGCAATAGGAAAAACCCTGTGCTTAGGATTCCCGGCTAGAATCCCAGCCACATGTAGGCCAAGATGGTGGCCACCACGTGTAAAGGCCCTGTAAAGGCCTTTATTGTAAAGAGGAAACAAAGAGCATTGCCTTTGTTGTAAAGGGGAAACAAAGAGCTGTATGCCTCCTGTAAAGAGGAAACAAAGATAAGTCCTCCAAGAAGAGTGGGATCCCACAAAGAGAGAGCCCAAAAAAGAGAGAGCTGCAAGAGAGGAAGCAGGCTAGTTTTGTACCCCCTGCAACTCAGACCTCCCACTATTATGGGAAGCAGGGAGGGTCAAATGCCCTCAGGTAATTTCTTCCAGCACCTCACCTAGGCCCTTTTATATGCTAATGTCATGAGCCAAGATCTGCCTGGAAATGCCTCTATAGGGTAGAGAAGGGGATTTCTGAGATGGCATGCCTCTGTACCAAAGAATATACTAATGCCGGTTTAATATTTTTCCAAGCCTTCACAAGGGTCTTGTCTACTTCACGGTAGTTTTGTATTTTAGTTGCCTTTGAGTTATCAGGGGAGCCAGCTTGCTTGCTTGGAGGCAAACAGCATTTCTCTCTGGTCTAATTACTTAGAGATCCAACATGGCCAGGCAAATATGCTGGTAAGATCTAGCTAGTCCCATGATGATTGTGGTAGCATGAGAGAATATTTATACCAGCCAGTACAGAATACATGGTCAGATAAACTGCCACATTTAAACTACTCCCCCTATCTACAGAGTGATCTGCAGGAGGCAATCCAGAGCACATGGAGAGGTGCCCTGCAACAGGGCGCCATTAACATTTCCATTTGACCCTATCACTTGCCAGTGTAGCCCAATGGCATCTGCTTGCTTCAGCAATACGAAAAGCCTCATATCGTTTGTTCATGGTCTTGATGAAGAAGTCTGACCATCTTGTAGGTGGGCGGCCACATGATCTTTTGACAGCCCGTGGGATCCAGTCGGTAACAGCTCTAGTCCAGCAGTCGTCTCCAAATCACGTTACATGTACAGCCCATCTGATTTTCAATGCCTTGGCAAAAAGACAGCTTCCCTGACTCTGGAACAATGACGGATGTCAGAACTCCGAATCCTTTTTACTTAAATGAGGCATGATACTCCAAGCATAGCTCTTTTGATTCCTCTCTGGGAGACCTGAATAGCATTCTCATCCTGCTTTTGTAGGACCCAGGTCTCTGAGGCGTATGTTAATGCAGGGAGAAAGGTGGAGTCAAAGGCGGGGTTCTTTGTCTTTTTAGCTATTTCTTCGATGCTTTTGAAGGTATTCCAGACCTCTCCCTTCCTCCTGTGCAGCTCAGGTTTTAGGTTCATCATGTTGACCTCTCAACCTAGGTACACATAGCTGCTGCATTCAGAGATTTTTGTTCCATTGAGAGTGAAAGGGGCCTCTGGAACTAGTTCATTTTTCATGAACATAGTTTTGTTGAGATTCAGCTGTAGACCTATCTTTCCACATTCTCTGTCAAAGTCAGCCAGCATTTGTGCCACTGGCTAATGTTTGGTGTTATTATAATGATATAATAATAAAGTATTAAAATAATAATAAATATATTATAATATAATATATTTAATATAATGTATTATATTACAATATATTATATATTTTATATATAACAAATATGACTCACAGACATGGGGCAGAGCTGGTACCAGTTCTCCCAGTGGCCAGCCGCTCACGAGGCACCCTGAAGCGATGGCAGTTTTTGTTTTTTTCTTTTTGGGTCACACCCGGCAATGCTCAGGGGTTACTCCTGGCTCTGCACTCAGGGATTA
Organism: Cryptotis parvus; assembly: GCA_021461705.1. Lineage (NCBI taxonomy): Eukaryota > Metazoa > Chordata > Mammalia > Eulipotyphla > Soricidae > Cryptotis > Cryptotis parvus. The sequence goes on along the minus strand of JAJIBD010020166.1, from coordinate 7,649 downwards.
CTCCTGGCGGTGCTCAGTGGACCATATCGGATGCCGGAGATTGAACCCGGGCAGGCATGGGCATGCTGCATGCAAGGCAAACACCCTACCCGCTGGGCTATCGCCCGGGCCCCAAGGGATGGTGGGTTTTAACCCTGGCCTGCCATCGCAGCAGAGGCTCACAAGTGCCAGATGACAACCCCCCAGTCCATGAGGGCTGCCATTTTCCACATCCAGACTTTCATCTCGTCAGAACTCCACCCAGCAGAAGAGACTATCACAGCCCAAATCATAGAGACCCACCCTGCAGCAGCATTTTTCAAATCCGGCCCAGGTATGCTGATCCAGAGACTCACAGACATGGGGCAGAACTGCTACCAGCTCTCACCTGTGCCCAGCTGCTCATGGGATACCTGGGAGGGATGGCAGGTTCTAGCCCTGGCCCACCACTCCAGCAGAGACTCACAGAGTGCCAGACGACCCCACTTCATGAGGGCCGCAGTTTTCCACATCCGGACTTAACTTTCATAAGAACTCCATCCAGCAGTAGAGCCTATCACAGCCAGACTCGTGCAACCACTTAAATGCTGGAGATCAGAGGTGACTACAAGAGTATGCTACCCACAAGGCAGAGCCTGCCAAGCTACCCATGTTGTATTTGATATGCCAAATACCAGTAATGAGGTATAATTATATACCTCATTCCCATGAATGATGTAATGGTTTGAGGCTCTTTATGTTCCTGGAGCAAGCAGATGCCCTTTGGCTCTACTAGCATGACACAGGACATATGGAGATGTTACTGGTGCCCGCTCAAAAAATATTGATGATGAATGGGAAGACATTGATACAGTGATGATATATTTTAATATATCATATAATATAATAAATAATATAGCAAATAATAATAAAATAATAAGATATTTTAAAAATTATCATTTGTGAAACAGCAAAAGAATAAAAATGGCTAATAATATTTCAATATATGTATATATACTATTTATCATTTTATCCATTTATTAGGGATAAAATGATCTAAAATGTTCTAAAATGATCAGAATAACTTACTTATATGATCCAGATCTTATATCACTGTATCACTGTCTTCCCATAGATCATAGATTCGCTCGAGTGGGCACCAGTAACATTTCAATACGTCCTGTTACATGCGAGATAGCCCAAGGGCATCTGCCCACTCCAGGAACATAAAAAGCCTCAAACCATTCTGTCACGTCATGTGAAAGAGGTCTATATGTGTTCCTGACATTTGGCATGTCTTGGAAGGCATGAATGCCTTCAAAAGCATTGAAGAAATAGCTAAAAGCACAAAAACCTCTTTGACTCCACCTTTCTCCCTGCATTAATATACACCTCAGAGACCTGGGACCTACGAAAGCAGGATGAGAATGCTATTTGGGTCTCCCAAAGAGGAATCGAAAGAGCTATGCTTGGAATATCATGCCTCACTCAAGTAAAAGAAGGAATCCTGAGTTCTGACCTCCATCACCTTTCCAGAGTCAGGGACATTGTCTCGTTTGCCAAGGCATTGAAAATCAGATGGGCTGGACATGTAATGTGATTTGGAGACAACCGCTGGAGCCTTTACTGACTGGATCCCACGGGACATCAAAAGATCATGTGGCTGCCCACCTACAACATGGTCAGACTTCCTCGTCAAGATGAGGTTTGAGGATCTTCATATTCCTGAAGCAAGCAGATGCCATTGGGCTACACTGGCACGTGACACAGTTAAATGGAAATGTTACTGGCACCCTCTCGAGGAAATTGATGAACTCAGGATGTCTAGTGATCTAGTGATTTGGTAGTTTCCCAGGTTATGATGTGCATGTGGGATGCTCTTTTAGTCACCTCAAAACTCAAGCATTTATTGATGAACTGCATGGCTGCGCAAAGCAGCCGGTGAATTGGGCTGTGATCAGCTGGTCTACTGGATGGAGTTCTGAGGAGAGGGGAGTCCGGATGTGGAAAATGGAGGCCCTCATGGTATGAGGATTCCTCTGGTTTCTTGTGAGGCTCTGCTGGGGTGGCAGGCCAGGGCTAGAATTCGCCACCCCTCCTGGGCACCTTGTGATCAGCTGGGCACAGGGAGAGCAAGCAGTAACTCTGCCCTGTATTTCTGTATCACTGTCTTCCCATTGTTCATTGAGTTGCTCGAGTGGTCAATAGTAACATCTCCATTAGTCCTGTCACAAGCAAGTGTAACCCAAGGGCATCTACTTGCTCCAGGGACAGGAGGAGCCTGAAACCATTCTTCAGGTCATGGAACTGAGGTCCATAATTGTTACTAGTTTTTGGCATAACTGGTAATTAAAACACAGGTAACTTGCTAGGCTTTACTGTGTAGGTGGTATAGTCTCAGTAGAAGGATCTCAACTGAAGCATTGGCTGATAAAACTTAAAGCAGGGGAGATCAGGTTTTCTCTTGGATTGAGCTCTGAGGAACTATGGAATCTGGATGTTGAGAATGACTGACTGCATGATGTGTGCTTTGCTCTGGCTTCTTGCCAGGCTTTCTGGTATCAGTTAAACTCTGTCTAGAATTGTTTACTATGTATAAATGTGAAAGAACTTGGGAAAAACCTTATGCTAAAATCAGCATCCTCTAAAAATATCTCGGCTGCGCACCAAGGGACCTGTGGATCTGGCATGGGGTGGGTCTCTCTCTTCCGGGGCAACTGGCATGGAGGCGGAGGAAAGGGCAGGGCCCAAAACTCCTCTCTGAGTTCGGCCAGCATGGTCTCTCCCGCTCATGAGAGCAAACCGTTGGAGCAATGTTGGACTCGACCAGGGGCTGGCTGAGCCCCTTACTGGGAGGTCAGCTCCATGGGTTGCTTCCACATGGGGCTGGCTGAGCAGCGCAGCTGTGGGTCTGAAGTGGATGGGTCTGGATCTCTTCAGGGGTTGCAAATTAGCTGAATCTGGCGTGGGTGGGTCTCTCTCTTTCTGTGGCAACTGGCATGGAGGAGGAGGAAAGGGCAGGGCCCAAAACTCCACTCCGAGTCCGGCCAGCATGGTCTCTCCCCTGCTCATGAGAGCAAACCCTTGGAGCAATGTTGGACTCGGCCAGGGGCTGGCTGAGCCCCTTACTGGGAGATTAACTCCATGGGTTAGCTTCCACATGGGGCCATGTATTTGACAGGTCATACATACAAGTGGGAAATGATTGAAAATTACAGTCTGGAATAGAGAGTTGGGGAATTATAGAAAAATGTTTTCTTTTTTAATCTTTTATCCTGACTTTGGTGGAAAAGATGAGACACTGAAGTGAATCAAATTTCATTTTTAAGGGAGTGGGTACTTGAGCAATATTTCAATATCAAGAGTGTGCTATTATTCAGGGGGCAACACTGATCCCAGCTCCCATAGTTTCATGATCAAAGCTAGGATTGACTTCGTAGCACAGTCAGAAGTAAACCGCTATGGATCAATACCCCAAATGAATAAAAGCTACATTAATAGCATGACATAAAATGATGAAAGAAGGCCTTTCTTGTAAGTTAGTGGGAAGCTAATACTTTGTTAAAGTACTGCCACTCTGTGTCTCTAGTCAAGCTCTTGAGGGAGTCTCTGGGGCTGTTATAGCAGATGGGAAGTCGCCTTGGGTATAAAGTCAGTAACTGTGAGCTCAAATGAATCCCAGTGTGAATATATGTGATAGTTGATGTGAATCTAACTGCAGTGATTTTTGAAGTGTAATGAGTATGCTTTGCATCTGCTTTGAAACCTTTGCAAAGTATCCTTTTGGTGAACTTAATTTAAACCATAAGGATAAGTCAGTTTGTATCTATCACATCATTAAATTTTAAATGAATTCATAATTTTCTATTTTAAAATGAGTTTCTAAACCTCTTTTAAACATTAATCTAGGCACTAATTTTTTGCTAAGACAAAATAAATTTTTGTCTTTTGAAACAAAAGCAAACTAAAATGTTAAATTGCATGCCAATTGCATGGATCCTATTAAACTTCTCAAAAATGGCAAAATCATTGTTATAAAAGTTGTCTCAGACCCATATAGTTCTAAGTTAGGGTCCCCATATCATTTGTTTGGCAAAGGATGAAAAAAGTAAAATATCATGGTTCCAAAATTTTCTAAATTAATACCTAAATTTGATCTGTACTGAAATTATTACAATTTTTTCATTACTTATCTTCCTCTTATCTATACACATCAGAATTATGAATCTTACTCTTGACAGAATTAAATAATTTCTTACAATATCCAGGTAATATTAAATTGTAAATATTGACAGAGACTATGAATATAACATGAAACATTTCTGTAATTACCTATGCACATATGTGGGGAGCTGATGGGGTCCCCAACAGTATCAGGACAGAAGTTCTCTCCTACCTCTGAGGCCACTAGGGAATGGATGAAAACTTATGAGTCTGGCATAGTTCCAAAGGCTTTTAATAGTACAACAAGCTCTACCACCACAATCAAATATGATGAAAGACCTCTAGCTCTAGTTAGAACTTAGACCAAGTTCTAAGACCCCAAATCTCCTACCAAATTGGATCCCACCAGAGAGGGTCCCACTAAAGTGGATCCCACCAGAGAGTACCTCACGTTGGTTCACTTATATACACAAAAGTAACCCTAACTCCAGAGAGGGTTCTGTCAACAAAGGTCAACTAAACAGCTTCTAGATAGTAGAAGAGTGTAGAAGGGTGGTGCAACAAATGATTATGCCAAGGACTAACCCATTCTTCTGAGATTATCTCTTACATAAAACACTGTATTCTCCGTATACTGAAAGGGTCACACTCGCCTTCGTGAGGGAAAACTAGTACGATCCTAACTATAATCTTAAAGGATAATCTCAACTTAGCCAAGGTGGTAGTCTCCTGGTAAATTCTAACTGTCCTACGCTAGGACCAGTGGGTATAAAGAGGAAATGTTCCCAATCTAGATAACACAGATCATAGTAGATATATAATAAATCAGAAGTTACTCATTTTCAGTCAAGGTGACTTCTGTAACTCCACACCCTCCATCAGTGTTTACACAGAAAGAGATATCATTATTATGAACCCTGGCTTAAAAATGTAGATTAAACTATGAGTGGATAAAACAGCTAAGCTCCCAAGTTAGCTAGGTCTGTCATCCAACCCACATACATCACCATCCTGGGCTAACAGGATATTTTAATAGAGGAAACATAATATTAAAATATTGTTTTTTTTTATCAAAACAGCATGTTTTGAAACAGTAACATTCACACTTTATCCATGTCATTTTTTCCAATATTAAATAAAAGTCTGTAGTGAAAATAAAATTCCCAGTTTTGAAATGAATATTGTGCATTTTATCAAAACAATCTTGTAGAAATAGGCTATGGAAAAAATCAATAATAATCATTAATGACTTAATTGCTTTGCAAAATGAGTTAAAGTTAGCTTTTATATAATATTAATTGATTCTATTTCAAATATAGTTTATTACAAACTCCCTCAGAAGAGATAGAGAAAAGGGAAGAAAGGAAAGGAAAAGAAAGAAAGAAAGAAAGAAAGAAAGAAAGAAAAGAAAGAAAGAAAGAAAGAAAGAAAGAAAAAAGAAAGAAAGAAAGAAAGAAAGAAAGAAAGAGAAAGAAAGAAAGAAAGAAAGAAAAGAAAAGAAAGAAAGAAAGAAAGAAAGAAAGAAAGAAAGAAAGAAGAAAGAAAGAAAGAAAGAAAAGAAAGAAAGAAGAGAAAGAAAGAAAGAAAGAAAGAAAAAGAAAGAAAGAAAGAAAGAAAGAAGAAAAAGAAAGAAAGAAAGAAAGAAAGAAAGAAAGAAAGAAAGAAAGAAAAAGATTAACCAGGAAATATTATTAGCCTTGTCATTAACAGGCAATGATTTTCCCATTGAAAATTACACAAATATTTTAAATTTGGAGTTATTTACAATGCTGATTACATTTCCTTACTATCATAAATGATCACCCGGATCACTTGTCTCTTGCTACTTGTCTTCCCATTGTCCATCGATTTACTCGAGCAGGCACCAGTAATATCTCCATACATCCTGTCACATGCTAGTGTAGCCCAAGGGCATCTGCTTGCTCTAGGAACATAAAGAGCCTCAAACCATTCCATCAGGTCATGGGAATGAGGTACTGGTATTTGGCATATCAACTGACACAGGTAGCTTGCCAGGCTCTGCCATGTAGGTGGGATATTATTGTAGTCGCCTCTCATCTCTTGCATTTGTTGATGAACCACACAGCCAAAGAGGCTGCGCGAGCTGGGCTTGTGATCAGCTCTTCTGCTGAATGGAGATCTGACCTGACGAGCTGGGGAGTCTGGATGTGGAAAATGTGGCCCTCATGGTGTGGGTGTTCCTCTGGCTTCTTGCAAGCTCTGCTGGTATGGCTGGCCAGGGCTAGAACCCGCCTTCCCTTTTAGGCACCTCGTGATCAGCTGGGCTCAGGGAGAGCCGATAGCAGCTCTGCCCCATGTATGTGAGTCTCTGGATCAGGCGTACCTGGGCTGGGCTTGAAAAAAAATTGCTGTAAGGTGGATCTCTGAGGAGCTGGGCTCATGATCAGCTCTTCTACTGGGTGGAGCTCTGACCCGAAGAGCTGGGGAATCTGGATGTGGAGTTATTTACAATGCTCATTACATTTTCTTACCATCAAAAATTATAATAGACTTATAAATTTCTGAGCCATATAAAAGCCAGTGATATATTTTTCATAAAAATTTTTCATTTTTCATTTTTCATTTTGCTATGAATTACTTATCAAGTTGATAGTCTGCCTGCCTTCTGAGAGCTGATCTAAGCAGCTTGATAATATCAAAACTGAAATGAGTCATTACTGCAATATAAAAAATTAGTTATTTTTTCAACAGTGCCAAAAGATCCTAAAACAAATTCAACTAAACCAATATGAGAACCCAGATGAGAACCCAACTTGTGATGTTGGAACATGCTTCACATTAAATATAATATGATACAGTGTGTATTTTGCAAATAGTTAAACAGACTCACTCTCTGTATTCACATTGCATATCAGACATCTTGCCTTTTCAGGAAGCAACAGGATGGAAAGCCAAGTTATATAATTTCATGGTTCACTGATACAAAAGCTACACCCTAATAGAGTATTGATTAAGGCAAGCTTATGTACACACTAACAATTGGGAGTAGTTCCAGAAGATAAGTTAAGTGGCATTACATTTTAGATTTAGTTGAGTGTGCATACATTCTCGTGAGAGTTCCTGTTACACAATTCAGAATGTTTCTTCACAATAAAAATGCTGACAAACACTTAGAAGGCAATTCAAAGCTCCTGAGAACAGACGCTCCTTTTGACCTTTACTGAGTCAACTGAGAATCAAATAACTCTTCTGGAAAGATGATTTTCTCCCTGTAGTCTGTAGGTGAAAATGTTTTCCTAATTCCTCCTTATGAAATAATAAATGTTTTCCTTCATAATGTTCCCTAAATGTTTCCCTTTGTAAATATCCACAATAGAATTAATCATCTTATCAATAAAATAAAAACAAAAGAGCTAATGTAGAAGTTATAGTAAGTGTTATTTAAATCTATCAATGTCAAATAATACAGGTTTTGGGTGCCACACAAGACCTACTTCTGGCTCAGGGTTCACTCTTGGCAGGATTTGGAACCAATATATGGTAACTGGGATCAAATCTGTCTATCT
>JAJIBD010020165.1:0-13418 GCA_021461705.1 Cryptotis parvus | reverse complement strand
GGGTTTCTGCCCTGGGGAAAGGAAGGGCAGTGAAATAAAGGTTCTGGAGACTGTAGGAGCCCTGCCGACCTCTTCCGCCATCTCATCAGCCGTGTTGTCACCCATATGCAACCAACCACTGAGTGAAGTCAAAACAGCCACCCAAGTGCCTACCCAAGTGCCCACCCTGACTGGGAAACTGGTGCTCAGAGGTTCCAGCTCAGGGCCCAATCTGCTGCAATACCCCAGCCCTTTCTGCCCTCATCACTTCCATGAAGGGCTCATGTCAAATTTCCCACAGGACCTGGCTTCAGTCCCCATGCAGTATGGGCCTGAACAGAAGGGACTGTGACCTCTGGGCCAGTGACCTCAGCGTCCCATAAGGCCCAGTGTGCGGGGGGTGGGGTCCGGCAGACTCCGGCCAAAAGCGGGCTCCAGGCGCACAGCCATCCAGCCCGCACAGCCTCCCCCACCGCTCCTCCTCCCTCACCCAAGTCACACTCCACATGCTCAGGTTCCTTTGTGGTGGGTTTTGATTAATTTTATTCTAATTAATTCAGTAATCTCAAGCTGTTTGCAAAATCGGCCAAGCACTGCTCGGTGATGGATCTGCAGAAGGGGCCGTAGACACAGGATTCATTTCTCCGTGGCGCTATATATATATCTTATGGCTGGGAGCAGCGAGAGACGCAGCCTCTCTGCTCGCTTCCAATGTCATCCGCCAGATGCCCTCTGCTTGCCAGGCCCAGGCTTGCTGGCAGTGCAGGGAGAACAGAACCTGCACAGACGTTTTTGCAGGTTTAATAGCGGGTATGTGAATGAAAGCCACTTGTTTTCTTGCTTGGTGGAGAGGTTGGGGGCTGCACTGGGCAACACTCAGGGGCTGTTCCTGGCTCTGTGCTCAGCGACCACTCCTGGTGGTGCTCAGGGGCTGTTCCTGGCTCTGTGCTCAGCGACCACTCCTGGTGGTGCTCAGGGGCTGTTCCTGGCTCTGTGCTCAGCGACCACTCCCGTGGTGCTCAAAGGGCTACTCCTGGCTCTGTGCTCAGGGATCACTCCCAGTGGTGCTCAAGGGCTACTCCTGGCTCTGTGCTCAGGGATCACTCCCAGTGGTGCTCAAGGGCTACTCCTGGCTCTGTGCTCATGGATCACTCCCAGTGGTGCTCAGGGGCTACTCCTGGCTCTGTGCTCAGGGATCACTCCCAGTGGTGCTCAAGGGCTACTCCTGGCTCTGTACTCAGGGATCACTCCCAGTGGTGCTCAAGGGCTACTCCTGGCTCTGTGCTCAGGGATCACTCCCAGTGTTGCTCAAGGGCTACTCTTGGCTCTGTGCTCAGCGACCACTCCTGGTGGTGCTCAGGGGCTGTTCCTGGCTCTGTGCTCAGGGATCACTCCCAGTGGTGCTCAAGGGCTACTCCTGGCTCTGTGCTCAGGATCACTCCCAGTGGTGCTCAAGGGCTACTCCTGGCTCTGTGCTCAGGGATCACTCCCGGTGGTGCTCAGGGGGCTATTCCTGGCTCTGTGCTCAGGGATCACTCCGGTGGTGCTCAGGGGCTGTTCCTGGCTCTGTGCTCAGGGATCACTCCCAGTGGTGCTCAAGGGCTACTCCTGGCTCTGTGCTTAGGGATCACTCCCGGTGGTGCTCAAGGGCTACTCCTGGCTCTGTGCTCAGGGATCACTCCCGTGGTGCTCAGGGGCTGTTCCTGGCTCTGTGCTCAGGGATCACTCCCAGTGGTGCTGAGGGGATGATGGACAATGCTGAGAATCAAACCAGGGTGGGCCATGTGCAAGGCAAGTGCTACCTGCTGTGCTCTCTCTCAGGTCCTGTCCTCTTCCTCTGAAAAGAACCTCCTAAAGTTTGGGTCTTCACCACCCTTCAGCACCCTACCTAGAAAATAGAGCTGAGACCCTGACCTGGGTACCTCCTGGGCACCCTGAACCTTGTGTGGGAAGCTGTAGAAACCTTCAGAAACTTGAAGCACCACTGACTTATGGAATGTGTGCTGGAATGAGATTTCCCCTCATGTTTTACTCTCTGGAGCCTAGAAGTTTCACATTGTGGCGTTCACTCCCCTTTCCAGAGGGCCGAGTAACTCTCCATTACTTCCCCACACCAAAGAGCAGTTCTCAGATGCTGGCAGGGTGTTGGGAATGTCCATTTGGTGCTGACACCCTGGACCCAGAGACAGTGCCACATTGCACAGGCTAAGGGCTCTGCCTTCCAAGACCCCTCCTCTCTTCAGGCACCAGTGCAAAGTCCAGGGACTTACTTTCTGACCCATTGGCTACTGAACTCAGGAATGCCATTTATCACTAGACCCCCACCGTTCATTACAAAGACATGAGTCAGCAGGCAGATGAAGAGAAGCTACAGAGTGAGATCCTGAAACTAAGGTCCGTTGTGGGGCTCGGAGCATGGCAATATGGCGCCAGGAGTTGTTCTGTTTTCCCCACTTGGCTGCTCCCAGAAGGCCTTCCAGAGGGGTTGATAAATCATTGCCATTAGCACTAGAACTCAACATTCAGTCTTTCCTTCTCAGAGAGCCTGTGGGAATGAAAGCCCTCACTTTCTAATCCAGGCTTTCCTGGATTGGTTGCCCCATTTTTCTTCTTGCTCAGTGGAACATTCCAGAGAATCTGGGCCTATTTTCCCCTAAGTCTTAAACTAAAGGGATTCATCCTGGTTGTTCATAGAGACTTCGGGCAACGTACAATTAGAAAGGAATTCATTTTTGGAATTTGGTTTGCAAGTATGAGACCCTTACAAACATTTAACATTTTATTTGTTCACTTGTTTGTTTGTTTGTTTTTGGACCACACCTGGTGGTGCTCAGGGCTTACTCGGGCTCTGCTCTCAGGGCTCACTCCTGAAGGGACTCGGGACCAGATGTGGTGCTAGAGATAGAACCCACCTCAGCTGCAAGTACGGCGCGAGTCTTCCCCGCTATACTATCACTCTGCCCTGATATTTTTAGATGAAGACAGTGTCAACAGTTTTGGTGATTGATGATTTTTATATGGAGGATCTGGGAGTACAACAAGCGAGGTGATGAGAAGACCACTGCTATGCTGTGTATGGGCGGTGTGAGAAGCCGCCTCCCTCAAGAGGAGAGGACTCTGAGAAGTGAGAAGACCAGTGCATGCCTCTCTGGGCAACACACACTCCAGGCAGAGGATGTCTGCAGAGCCCTTCAGGTGAGAATGGGCTTGGGGTGTTCAGAAGAGTGAAAGCAGAGGCAGGAGGGGATGGCAGGATAATCCAAAATGGCCTGAACAGGGTTTAGGCCCTAGAAGGCATCGCTAGAGCCAGGAGCAGGATTTTATTATAAATGTGCTTGGAAGGAGCCGGAGAGATAGTAGGGTGGGTGTTTGCCCAGCACACAAGTGACCTGAGTTTGATCCCTGGCATCCCATATAGTTCCCAGAGCCCTTCCAGGAATGATTTCTGAATGCAGAATTGTATGCCCCCACCCCCAAATAACAACACACACACACACACACACACACACACACATATATATGTATATATATATATATATAAACTTAACTTTAAAAATAAAAATAAATGTGCTGGGTGGGAGACTTTTTGGAGCACTTAAAGCAATAAAGTGGCCCACTTCACTGATGTTTCTAAAGCCACTTGACAGCTGGGAATGGTGCTCAGTGGTGAGTCACTGCCTTGTGAATATGAGGTCCTGGGTTTCATCTCTGGCCCCACGCTACAAAGACCCAGAGGCCACTGTAACTGCCTCTCGTGATGCATTGACCATCCTCACTCCCAGTCTTTGACGAGACTGACAGCATGCACACTGAGTTGGTCTATCAGAGTCAAGCAGGACATTATGGATTCTCATGAGTTCACTGTTTTTGGTAAAATGACACTGAGATGCACGTGGCCGTGTAGGTACTTTGGGAGAGTGTATAAGGGCTAAGCTGTGAGGGAAGCCCTGGGCCCGGAACAGAAGCAAAGCTCTTGATTAGAGCCCAGCTTTATTTTTTAGGGCAGGGCCAGACCACACCCGACAGTGCTCAAGGCTTATTCCTGCTTCTGTTCCAGGGAGTACTCTTGGCAGTGCTCGGAGACCATATGGGGTGCTGGGGATTGAACCTGGGTGAGTGCATGCAAGTCAATTGCCTTCCCTCACAGTACTGTCTTGCCATCTCCCTGATGGGCCTTGGAGATAGTGCAGTGGGTAAGGTACCCACACACAACCTGTCCAGGTTTGATCCCTAGCACCCCTGTGGCCCCCAAGCCTGCCAGGAGTGACGCCTGAGTGCAAAGCCTGGAGTAAAGCTTTAACACAAGTGAATTTGCTAACCTTCCAGCCCCTAAAAAAAGAACAAAATCTCCCAGATGGCTTGTTAAAGACAGATTGCTATACACACCCCACCTCCCCTAACACACTCAAAGCCTGCTTCTGTAAACTGGAAAGGGGGAGAATCAGCAGTCGTGTCCGGTCACTACTGCTCCTGCTACTGCTGGGTCCAGGAAGCACTGGGAGAACCACAGGAACAGAGGGAGGCTGTCGGCTGCTCTGTACCAGACACAGCTTGTCCCAGACGAATTTCAGCACCAGAGGCCCTTGACAGCTCCCTGCTCCGGCACCTCCTGCTTCTCTGACACCCTGACCAGACACGGAGCCCACCAAGGACAGCAGTTTCCTCTTCCCTGTTTTGTCTTGTGCCTTGGGTCCTGCTCTGGATGCAGCCCTCCTTCTCTGCCTCCCTGGGAGGTCCATCTTCCAACCCTGTCTTGCACCTTCCTAGATTACTTTCAAGAGGCAGAGCTCAGGCACCATCACACCTGAGAGTCTCAGCCCTGGTCTCTCCTCCTTCCTCAGAATTGTCCTCAGGGTTGGGGCCGGAGCGATAGCCCAGTGGGTAGGGCGTTTGCCTTGCACACGGCCAGCCCATGCCGGCCTGGGATCGATCCCCCGTCATCCCATATGGTCCCCGAAGCACCACCAGGAGTAATTCCTGAGTGCAGAGCCAGGAGTAACCCCTGAGCATTGCCGGGTGTGACCCAAAAAGCAAAAAAAAAAAAAAAAAAAAAAAAAAAATTGTCCTCAGGAACCCGAGACACTTCATCCTCTCTGTCCCCACATGCTTCATTTATTTCACACCCTGGTCAGCTTCCAGGCCTCAGGCCACCCCTCTTGCTGCCCCGGGCCTTCCTCTCTGGGCCCTGAAAGTTCTCTTCTCTCTCTGCCTTCCTGTCCCACTCACCCAGGGCTCGTGAAAACGTAAAGGACCAGAGTTCTGAGTAAGCTTGGCCCCTCGGGATGGGCCTGGGGATTCCAACGTCCATCAAGTCTTCAAGTCATGGTCGTTATTTGTTGTCTTTAATCCCCAGCTGCGTTTCTTCCAACCACACCCGCTAGGTCAGAATCTCCTTGGATTTTCAGTAGGTTGATCTTGGTGCCCTTCGCAGGCAGTGAATAAGGATCTGGGCTCCTCACCCTGAGATGCTGCCCCTGCAGACAGACGCTCAGTAAATGGCCTCAGTGCCGCCATCATGGCTGCTCTCGCATGTTCTCGTTGCCTCTTCCCCTCAGGTGCAGCCCACACCTGCCGGAAGCCTAGCGGAGAGCAGTTATCATTCACACTCACTCTCTCCCTCCCCCCCGTGCTTCCGAAACAGATTCTCCCTCATTTACCTTTTTTTTTATGTCTTAACTGCTGCTGTGTTCCAAGCGGAAACATTTGAACGATTTTTGTGCAATAACTCCCTTCCCCCATGCCTGGATCTTGGAGGCCCGGGAGATTAGTGTCAGGAGATTTGGTGGGTAATGGGTTCTGGGCAGTGGAACACGGCCCCCTTTCCAGAGATGCAATTATAAGGTTACACTTCCCTTGCCTCACACCCCTGCCACGGGCCTTAGGGAACTTGGCGTCAGCATGGATGGAGCAAGGGGCCTCGTTCTGTAAAATATTCTCCACTTGTTGTAAAGTTCTTGACAAATATATAAGAAACAAGATGGTTTCCTTTCCCTTTTTCTTTCTTTCCTTTTTTTTAAAAAAGCCAAATACCGCAGGCCCTCATGAGTCACAAAAAGTTTTTGAGATATTACTCAGGAATATAGGAGGAAAACTCCTATTTCCCCGTCAAAGGGTTGGCTTTCTTATTTATTTACTAGTGTGCCACTGGGTAAATTGAACCCTGAACAACATTAAAAGGAAATAAACATATCTCTCAGCTGCTCACGGACCCGACTCGCCAGGGAGCTGGTGATCAGCCGCCAGACAGGGACAGAGCCGCAGCCCTGAAAGGGGGTGGGGGTCCAGGGCCCCTGCAGCTGGTGGGGGGGTCTTCAGTGTCTCGCCCAAGCTTCTCCCCACCCACACATGGTATCACACACTTGCCCTATGTCTGCAGCAGCTCGAGTAGACACAGGGACCCCCTTCTGACCCCCCACCGTCCCCATCTTGCTCGCCAATCCCCAAGCCCGCCCCCACCCCCACGTACCCGCACCAGCGATGACAAACAGACCAGAACCGCATGGGAGGAATGTCACCTCCGAGTCATATCTGCATGGTTAGAATCAGAGGTGGGACGCCTGAGAGCATTCTTATAGCCTGTTTATAGTCGCCGAGAATCAATACTTACTTTGGGGGAAAACTATTTCTATACGCACCCACCCCCTCACACACATATCTATGGTGGATGGATGGATCCCTCTCACCCTGAAAACCATGACAGATGAGTTTTGCTCGGACCTCTATGCATTTTAAAGGCACATTTAAACGCACTAAATTAGAATCTGGGTTGCCAAGGGCACCCACCCAGCCCTGGCCCTGCTGCCGCCTCTCAGCAGGGGGCAGCCAACCAGGGCCTCATTCGGAATTCAATCTCTCCTGAGTGGTGTGACTTCTCTCTTTCGGCTAAGTTTCCATGACGAGAAAAGCTGCCCTCCTCCAGTGGGGCGGACGTGGGCTCAGTGTGTTCCCAGGGGGAAGGCGAAGGCCCTGACCAGGGGTGTTTGGGTTCACGACAAGCAGGCCACAGAGTCCGGATGACAAACCCACTCTGAGAACTCACTCCAGAGCCCTCAGTGGCCGCAGCAGCTATCTCCTCTGGATCACAAACCCAAGGCAGGGCGCCCCTGGAGCTCTCAGTTGAAAGGGACTCTGGGGTTCCCTGGGGTGCAGTCATTGATTATTGATGTCTGCTACAGATGCAGGAGGCCTGCTCAAGAGAGAATTAGCTTCTCTGCGTGGCAAAATTTAGCGCAGATTTCTCTCGGTTTGGTTTTGGGTTGAAGGTGGGGGTGGGGGACTTTGGGTCAGACCTGGTGGAACTCAGGCTTCCCTGCATGGTGCTCAGAGGCTCTTCCGGTGGACTTGGGATTACTGATGCCTTCTACGTGCCAGAAATTATGCCAGAAAAGACACCAGGGGCTTCTGCATAGAAAACATGTGCTCCAATCAGCTCTGTGCCATCTCTCTGCTTCCCGCCAACCTGCAGTCTAGTTTGAGGGCCACATCCAGCAGGGCTCAGGGATCACTCCTGGCAGGGCGTGGGGCATCCGCGGGATGCTGGGGATGAAACCTGGACCACCCATGTGCAAGCCAAGCACCTTAGCTGCTCTTCTATCTCTCCAGCCCCCTCTCCCCTCCTTTTTCTTTCTTTATAGGGGTCCTCCTGGCTGTGACCAGGGGCCAGCGAGGCTCCATCCTCTCAGCAATGCTAGAGGTGGAGAGCCTTGCCCCTGCTGGGCCCGTATTCTGCTGCTTCATCTTCTCCCTGGCCCTCTGCACGTCTTCTCAGCAGCTTATCCCCCTCTGGGCCTCGGGAGTACTGAAAGATTGAGTGACGGCTGTGTTTCATGTTTCCAATCGGTCCTATCCCCCACCATCTCCCGTTTCTGTTATCACCTCGCATAGATAGCCTGGTCCAGTGCTGACTCATAGGCCTGTCCTGGGCTTCACCAGATGTGTGAGGTCACCAGAAAAATCAATTGTGACACCAATGATGGTGTCCGACCCAGGACTAGGGAACCCCAAGACCCATGTTCCGTCCTGATTCACCATGTGGCCGTGGCCTGGGCACGACTTAACTAACTTTCTGGGCCTTGAAGTGCTTATTTGCAAATAGTCAGCCACTTCCTGCCCTCCCTCCATCACCGACCCCCAGGCAAGGGCAGGGCAGCAATTCTGTCTGCCTGGGTCACACAACCCAGGCCACCCAGCCAGTGTCCATCCCGGGAGAGACTGGCTGATCATCGGCTCTACAGAGTCTGTCCCCCTCACTGACCCACTCCCGGAAGCACAGTACAGGGGAAATGAGAGGAGGGAGGGGAGGGGGCCGGCATCTTCCGGAGGAGGGAGAGGAGGGGGCCCAGCATCTTGGGGAGGAGAGAGGGGAGGGGGCTGGTGTCTTCAGGGAGGGGCCCAGCGTCTTTTCTCTGGGACCTCTTTGCTTCTCTTACTTTTTGGGAAGGACGCCCTGAAGACCGGAAGCCGGTCACAGGGAGAGGGGGAGAGTCAGGGGATCAGGACAGCTGGGTGCTTGTCTTGTCTATGTGGGGTCCTGATCTGATCACCAGCACCTCAGGCTCTCTGCTGCCCGTCACCGCCAGGTGTGGCTCTGGGGCCAGCTAGAATACTGGGTAGCCCATAAAGACAAATTCAAAGGAAGTGGAGAACTGGGGAAATGCCCACAGCTGGGGAAAAGATGCCCAGAGCCAGCAAGGGGCCCTGGGCACTAGCCCAGCTCCACCCTGTCAGACACATGGATACCCACCTCACCCCTACACGAAGACCCACCTCAGCCCACACAGAGACTCTGCCCTCCCTCACCCCTACAAGGAGACCCACATCAGCCCACACAAGAACCCTGCCCTCCTCACCCCTATTCAGAGACCCACCTCACTCCACGCAGGGACCCTGCCCTCCTCACCCCTACACAAATACCTGCCTCCCTCCACACAGACCCCCACTTCCTTCCCCTACAGAGACCACAGTTGACCCATCATTCTCTCCCCAAGCTGAGGACACAAACAACCCGGGAAGATGTGTCCTATGGCTAAGAGAAGGGCGGTGTGTGCAGCTGCTTGTGCCCCGTGTGAGAGACTAGCTGACATGGATGGACCCTGTGTGTCAGCCCAGCTCTGCCACCTAACTTCTGTGACCCTGGCCCGTCACATGGCCTTCCCATGCCTCGTCTTCACTCCCATGTGCTTGAGAGGAGACATCAGGTCCCCTCTCTGCAAGTTCACCTTGAGAAGGTGCTTGGCACACACACGGGAAGACTTGCTCCTGCACCCAGACCACGCTGGCTCGCCACAGGCACCCACAGACGCCTATAGAACACCATGAGTGGGGTACGGTCACGTGCAGCTCTGCCGAGGCGGCACACACACAACTGGGGACATCTCTCTAGTCGTCTTTCCACAGTGTGAAGTAAACCTGAAGACGTCTGCTTACACTTTTAGAAGTTGTATGTCTTCATCTCTGAGCACCTGCAATGTACCCGCAATGAGCTAGGGGTGGCAGGGGTTCAGTGCTGGAATAAAGCCAGCCAGAGCCCTGTAGCAGAGACATCTGGCTGCCTCCAGTCTATTCTCCTCTTCTCTAGTCATGGAGCTTTGAGCCAGGCACATGCCCAAACACAGTAAAAACCGCATTTCCCAGCCTCTCTTGCAGTTAGGCATAACCATGAGACCAAATTCTGACCAACAAGGCAGAAATGAACATTGCCAATGTCATCCTCCTGAACTCTCCTTGCGAGGTAGCTGACAATCACTCTTCCCTCCGTTGACTGGAAAGTTGATGAGAGGGCTGGAGTTGGAGCAGCCACGTTGGACTAGGAGGTGTACTTATACATGGAAGCCACCTTCTTAGAGCAAGAAGGTGGCAGGAGCCCAGAACCCAGTACACATTTGGACTTCAGGCTCCAAACAGACAAACACCTTCTAAATGGTGTAAACAGATATTTGGCAGGTTTACTGTTACCTGCACCCATCTCAATACTGACTCATCTTGTTTCCAATCTGACTAGATGCTCACAGTCAGATGGGGGGAGGCATACAAGAGACCAGTACAACTCTGCTAAGCTAGGAGACAAAGAATATGCACAGTATGTTGTAGGAGGAAGAACGGGAGGGGGACCACAGCCCAGCCAGGAGGGGAACCACAGCCCAGCCAGGAGGGGGAACCACAGCCCAGCCAGGAGGGGGGAACCACAGCCCAGCCAGGAGGCGAACCACAGCCCAGCCAGGAGGGGGACCACAGCCCAGCCAGGAGGCAGGGAGAAGGCCGGGAGCTTGGAGGGTTTCTAGAGGGAGTAACCCGACATCATGGCCAGGGAAAATGGGGCAGGGGAGGGAACGAATGTGCCGACAGTCCCTGAAGCCCCCGGAAGAGTCTTCCATAGTGCAGCAAGCTCTGAAGAGAAGGACTCGGACAGGTCAGGTCTGGGAGGAAGAACTTTCCAGGCTGAGCAGCCGCGAGTGCAAAGGCAAAGAAAGAGGCAGTGCCTGGGTGCAGGCACCAGGGGCAGGGGACGGGCGGGAATCTCACCCCACCATCCCTCCCGCTGTTGCTGTCACTGTGTTGTGGTGCCTGAGAGGTGTGTGGAGTGGCCTCCACATCTAGACATATTTTGATTTTGGTATTTGGGCCACACCAGCCAATACTCAGGGGGTCATTCCTGACTCTGCACTCAGGGATTACTCCTGATGGACTCAGGGGACCATAGGGGACTGCCAGGGATCGAAACCCAGGCCAACCGCTTGCAAGGCCACTTGATCCAAAGGGGAAAGGCAGAGAGAGACCCAGGCAAGCCCAGGAACACTCAGAGCAGTCCTAGATAAAGACACATCTGAAATGGCCTGAATTTCTTCAGACGGGGAGCACCCTCTCATTTGAGGGGAGCGCTTTCCCTCAGGGAAGGTGCTGCTCTAGGTCACGCGTGTGGTGGTGGGGAGGGGAGGGAGAGGACCTTCTGTGTGGCCCACCCTGTCTCCCAGATCCCTCAGACCAGCTCTGAGACTCACACCTCATTTTCCAGAGGGGACATGGAGAAGGGCAGCAGCCCCTTGCACACCCAGGGAGGCCCCGGTGGAAGGTGAGGTCCCAGGTCTCGCCCCAGACCTGGCTGGCCCCAAACCCCCAAGCTCAGCAACCTTGCTCACTCTGGGCTCTCTCCATCCATGTGCGGTTCTAGAATTCTGCTCAGCTGCTGCGGCCCTCCCCGGCCCCGCTCCAGCCATCTGTAGTCAGCCGGTGCCTCTGAAAGGCAACAGAGCCCCAGCCCAGTCATCCTCGTCCTCGGAGGTTTCTTAAGTGTAATATTATTATGCAAGAGCAGAGAGGGCGGTTGCTAAGACACTCCCTGCCTGCCTCAGTCCTGGCATGAAAAGCTTCTAAGACATAAATCTGAGCGCCTCCGGGTGCCCAGGCCCTGCCCCTCTCTGGCCTCTTGCCCATAATGGCTTACTTCATAGAAGAGACTCAGAGAGGGGGACTCCACATGGAACAACTCCGGGGGTGCCATTCCCCTGGAGCACAGCCTGTCTTTGCCCCTGGAGCCACTGAAGCAGGTCCAGGCCTTCCCCCACCAGCCTGGGGCCCTCAGGCTGCCACTGGCCCTGCACTGCTGGGCACCCCTCCAGGTCTGAGGCATCCTGAACCCAAACGTGAGCCTGTCGGATGACTGGATGCTGGGCACCCCAACACCTGGAGTTCTTCCCGGGAGAAGCCTCAAGGACAGCCCAGTAAATCAATAAACAAATTAAGAAGCAAATACTGCTGTCTGCTGAGCCAGGCACTCAGCTTTTTAAAAATCAACAACAGACGGCCACGGGCATGGTGAAAAGCTGGGCAGCGCTCTGGATGGGCTCCACCTTGCCCCTCCCTCTCCCTGCGCCAGTCGAGAAATGAGGTGGGAGGGCGAGTGTCCAGGAGCACAGGGGCCAGACCAGAGGCTTTTAGGGAATTTGCTATCCTGAGTGTCACCTTTCATTCTCTCTCTTCTTGGTCTGCTTCCTGCCAGGAGCAACGCCTGGGGGTTCAACTGGCAGGAGCTTTGACCTGAGCCCACAGACTATGGTGTGGTGAACAGGAGCCTGGACCAAGAGCAGGAGGCCACTGTTAGGGCTGTCGTCCTTTCTGGCTGGCTGCGAGGTCCTTCCTCTGTCTTCGTGGGGCCTGCAAAGGGAAGAGCAGGGGCTGGTGGCTGGAGGCAGTGAGGGGGCCTGGGGCGGGCTCTGTGGCTGCTGCCTCTGTCTCCCCGTTTGTGACTTACCAGGTCCGTAGGGTCTGGGGTGGGCTGGAACTGGAGTCCTGGGCTGGCACTGGAGTCTCCTGGCACGGAAGCCTCTCCCGCCTGGGAGCCAGGTCCCCTGTAAACGTCTTGGGGACAGCTGAGAATAGACTCCCCTCCCCAGGGCTTAGGAGCGGCTCCAATAGGCAGGTCTGAGGCGCCCTTTGCTAAAAGGGCCTCCCTGAAGGGACACAGCCTTCTCTTTGTGCTCACAAATGCCACCCAATTGTCGCCAGGCCGCTGGAGCCAAATAATAAGGCCAGAGAGTGCATGCCTGGGGTGCTGGCCTCTGGGCTGTTGGCCAGGTCTGTCAGTTCCACCAAGTGAAGGCACAGGAAAACAGCTTTTGGTCAAGGCCTGGAAGCAGAGGGGGAGTGACCTTCTGGCGAGGTGGCAAGTCCAGTTGGCACAGGGACTTCTGTGGGAGGCTGTGGACAGGACCCTGCTGGTGGGCTGCCCCCACAGGTCAATCGCGACCAGCCAGGCTGCAAACACTGAGGAGGACCCGTGAGGTCTTGGAGGGATTCTGGCCCTTTGGTACAAGGCCACGCTGACCCAGCCTCCCGGTCCTGAGGAAGAGCCACACTCCTGATTGTCCCCCCACACCTCTGGGGAAGGTGTGCAGGGACGGTAAATGCGCCAGACAGATGTGGCCCCTCTTGCTTGAGCTGGCCAGGAACCGGCTCTATGCAGAAGATGGGCCGAGGTCTGCGGGCACCCTGATGAGGAAGGCAGACTCCAGCCAAGTCAGCACCAGCACCTACATGCTAGCCAACAGCTGGGGCCAGAGCTGCCAGCCAGGGCAGGAGAGGACAGCGTGCCCAGGGGGCGAACATGGCCCTCTGACAGGCCTCGGGGAGGAGCAGCAGACCCAGCCTTGAGCCTGTCTCCTGCCCCTAGCCCCAATCACTGCCACACCAAGCCCACCAGAGCTGGTGACCACAACAAAGACCACAGTAGAAAACATCTGTGTGTCAAGGGGCAGTGGTGCAGAACAGGAGAGAAAAGGGGCCGGGTGACAGTACAGCTGGGAGGGTATTTGCCTGGCACGTGGTCAACCTGGGTTCAACCCCGCCTCCCACATGGTCCCCTGAGCACCACCAGGAGTGATTCCTGAGTGCAGAGCCAGGAGTAAGTCCTGAGTAGTGCCAGGTATGTCAAAAACAAAGAGAGG
>JAJIBD010020164.1:0-12395 GCA_021461705.1 Cryptotis parvus | reverse complement strand
ATTGCTCTGCTGCCCCCACCAACTCCAATTTGTTTCCTTTTTTTCAAGTTTTTAAATTTTTGGGTCATACTCAGCAATGCTCAGGGGTTACTCCTGGCTCTGCACTCAGGAATTAGTCCTGGCTTGGGGAGGACCATATGGGATGCCGGGATGGAACCTGGGTTGGCTGCATGCGTGGCTAACGCCCCTCCCTGCTCCACTCCCAATTTGTTTCCTGAGGATGAGGCACAACTGGCCGGCTTTTGGTGACTATGGGGGAGCTGGGGATCAGCAGCTCCTGCAAGAAGCCTCCACGGCACGGCGCCATCTCCCTCCTGGCCTGTTTCTTTACTGTTATTTTATTTATTTATTTATTTTTGCTTTTTGGGTCACACCCAGAGATGCACAGAAGTTACTCCTGGCTCTTCACTCAGGAATTACTTGCGGTGGTGCTTGGGAACCATATGGGATCCTGGGGATTGAACTCAGGTTGGCCACCTGCAAGGCAAATGCCTACCTGCTGTGCTATTGCTCTGGCCCCTACTGTTAGCTTTTTTTTTTTTTTTTTTTGGGTCACACCCGGCGTTGCTCAGGGGTTACTCCTGGCTCTTCACTCAGAAATTACTTTGGGGGAGCTTGGGGACCATATGGGATGCTGGGGATCGAACCTGGTAGGCTGCATGCAAGGCAAACACCCTCCCCACTGCGCTATCGCTCCAGCCCCTACTGTTTGTTTTGTTTTGTTTTTTAAATTTTTTTTTCTGTTCCGTTTTAGCATGAGATAGAGCCCAGAGGCTTGCACGTAATACAACATCCTGTGGCCTCAGCCACCTCCCCAGTCCCAAACAACTTCCTTTTTCTCTCTTTGGTTTTGGGGTCACACTGCATGTCACTCATGGACACTGTTCCCAGAATGTTGCTCGGGTCCATTCCTAGCCGTGTCCAACCTTTAGGATCTGACACGTGCCTGCACTTAGGTTCCTCATATGAATCCTAAAACATGAGGGTTCTGGGGCCAGAGCGATAGTCCAGCGGTAGGGCGTTTGCCTTGCACACTGCTGACCTGGGTTTGATCGCGGCATCCCATATGGTCCCCGGAGCACCACCAGGAGTAATTCCTGAGTGCAGAGCCAGGAGTAACCCCTGAGCATCGCCGGGAATGACCCAAAAAGCAAAAAAAAAAAAAAAAAAAAAAAAAAAAAAAAAGAGGGTCTGGGCTCCTCCTGGAGTAATAGTCCAGCAGGGAGGGCACTTGCCTTGCATGCGGCTGACCTGGGTTCGATCCCCCGGCATCCTACATGCTTCCTGAACATGCCAGGAGTGATTCCCTGAGTGCAAAGCCAGGAGAAACCCCTGAGCATTGCCGGGTGTGACCCCAAAACAAAACAAAAACTAAAGAAATAGAAAACTTGAGGTCCTTGTCTGAAGAGGTGGGAGCCTGGGGCAGGCCTCTCGTCCCAACATCTCCCCCTGCCAGCTTGGCGGTGCAATTCTGCTCAGTTAGCACCCATGGCGCCTGTTTCCACATCTCTAAAATGGGTTTCACATGGTTTCATGGGGGGTCCAGAGGGCTCTGAGGCGGCTGCCTGAGGCAGTCCAGTGTTGTGGAGGCCTGACGTGGGCAGTGGCTATTACTGAGGAGCCGGGCCAGCGGGTCTCCCAGGCAGGGCTAGTCCATCTGGGGGTGGGGAATGCAGAGACACTGGGTCTGCTACCTGGCCACCAGGGAGTTGCTCTGTCTGGGCCATTTGGAAATGGGAGGTGGAACTGTGGGTGGGTGTGGGGTCCCTGATGGCGGCCCCTTCCTCCGAAGGCCCCTCCCAGGGCCCCATGGGATGCCTCCACCCTGGCCAGCCCCCTACCTGTAGCTGGGCACGATCTGTAGGCTGGCATCCGGCTTGATCTCAAACTTCAGAGTCACGCCCTGAAACTGGGGGTCCGCTGGCTCAGAGCCCCTGTGGGGCGAGGCTGCTTCCGGGGCCTCACGGCTGCAGGGGCCAAGGCCCCTGGGGGCCGGGGGCAGCAGTGGCTCTGCTGGCAGATGGTGGTCAGCATGCTCCTGGCCTCCCTGGCGACAGGCGGGGTCCCAGAGCCCCGCACTGCAGGGGGCTCCCAGAAGGACCCCAGAGAGGCAGGGGCACCGCACAGCCCATCTGCTGTCTCAGGCAGGAAGCACAGGGCTGCCACCGCATCCTCGTGGGCTGGCCAGGACCTGGGGACAGGGGGTAGAGGTCAGGTCATCTAGGGGGTCTTCCACGCCTATGCCTCCATAGGGCAGGGATAAAGCTGCCTGACCTCTGACCTCTGACCTCCAGATGATGCCAGACATCCCCGGGAGAGGAATGAACAAGAATCTTTGTCAGCCCTCAGGGGACAGCTCACAGGCGACCCGACCTGACCCGACCAGATAAACCCAGGCCCCGGAGGTCATGACCCCTGCCCACTGGGCCGTGAGGGGAGGGGCTTGCCCGGAGAGCACCTGCCATTGTTTTTTTTTGGCTAGTTTATGCCCACTTCCGGTAGTGATCTGGGTGACCCCTGGCTCTGTGCTCAGGGATCACCCCTGGCCAGGCTCCGGGACCCAGTGGGGTGCCGGGATCAAACTTGGATCGTCCGCGAGAGAGATGAGCGCCGCCCCGCCCCTGGCCCACACACCTGCCGCTGAGCCCGAGTGGTCTCGAGGTCCTCAGGATGGGCTGGGCCGGGGGTTCCGGGGATGAGGCAGGACCCAGACACGGCGAAGCCCGTGGGTCTCGCAGCACGAAGTCCGGGCCGGGCTGTGCCGCCATCGCGCCCAAGCAGCCCCCTCGGCCCCGATCTCGCTCGCCGCCCCGCCCTCGGTGCACCAGATGAGATGAGGAGCACCTGGGTGGGTGGGGTGCGCTGCGCCCCTGCAAGGGCGGGGCTCGGAGCCCAGGCTCAGCCCTTCCCGGCATGCACAGCCTGGTGCCCCGCAGCGCCCCCAGGATCTCTGGATCCCTCCAGATCCCCGCGCCGCCTGCGGGCGGGGCCTGGCCACGCTCCGCCCACGTGGGTCGTGCCCTGCCGGAAGAGGGGGTCCCGGCGCTGCGGCGGACCCGGCAACCAGCGCAGTGTCGGTCGTGGACGAGGAGACGCCGGCGGGGTGCCCCTACAGATGCGGCTGAGGGGACAGCGCCCAGGGGGCGCCGGCCTTTACGTGGTCCATCAGGTCACCCCTGCATCCCACAGGGTCCCTCGAGCACGGCCAGGCCGGATCCGGGCGCAGGTCCACGCCGGCCAGCCCCCTCTCCCCCAAGGAACACCCAGAGCTGGGGGAAAGAAGCAGCGGGCCGGGGCTGCGGGCTCCATGAAGCTCACTCAAGACGCCGGGTTGGACACAGTTTTATTGGCTTCCTTCAGTTCCGCCTTGCCCCGGTTCTCAGCAGAGGGGGCTCAAGGTGGACCCACGACGCCCACCCCAGCAGGGCGTGGGCAGGGGGGGCTCGGCAGGGCTTGGGGCGGGCGCGGGGCGCTAGTCCGCCGGGCCGCCCCTCCGCGCTGCCGGTCAGTGCGGCTTGGGCACGTGGCCGTCCACGTAGAAGTTCCGCGTGATCTTGGGCAACGTGAACTCGGCGCCGTCCAGCTCGGGGCGAGGGAGGATCTGGCAGCCCAGCCGGGAGTTCTCCTGCAGGAGGGGCGCCATGTCCAGCATGTCGTCCTCCCTCCTGGCGGCGGCGGGGCGGGCGGTGAGACGCGGTGGCGCGGCCAGCGGGCCCGGCGCCGCGTCCCCTCGCCCCTACCTCTCGTCCGCGCGGGCAGGAGGTCCAGGTGCTCCTCGCTCACGCACACGTGGCAGGTGGAGCAGGCCAGGGGGGAGGCCTCGCAGGCGCCTGCGGACGGCAAAGGCGGCCCGGCTCAACTCCAGCTCGCCCGAGCGCAGCCATTTTGTTTGGCCACTCGATCCCTGCTGGCTCGGGGTCCCCAGACCGCCTCCCTAGAGAGCTGAGTGCCAGGAACCCGTCATGGTGACTTCGGGGTGGTCCTCCCACCTCCTAAAGGGCCCCACAACTCCTGCTTGGGGGACACCTCTACCCGGAAATCTAGCAGAGGGTCTTTCACAGCACTAGGCGGAAACTCCTTCGGGCGGGGAGGACAGAAGTGAGAGCATTAGCTTTGCAGGCGGCCTACCCGGGTCTGGAGCCCCGCCACCAGCCCCTCACGCGCCCCTCACAAGTGACCCCAGAGCCCAAGGCGGCTCCCATCATCAGTGTGGCCCAAATACTCCCCCCCACCGCATAAATCAAAGCTTGATCCTGGAGAAGCCTCCGTCCACCGCTCACCCATTTTTTTTTTCTGTATGGGTTACACCAGCCATGCTCAGGGTCACTCCTGGCTCAGCACTCAGGAATTACTCCTGGCGGTGCTTGGGGACCCTATGGGATGCCAGAAAATTGAGCCCGAAATGTCCTACCCGCTGTGCTATCGCTCCAGCCCCATCACCCGCTTCTGATCCACCAGCCTCCCCAAAGCTTGCCCTCACCACAGGACCTTAGCACGTGCTGTGACCTGCCCGAAAGGGCTTTCCCACGAGGATCTTTCCTGTCTCGGCACACTCAACTCCTCCAAGCCCCACTCTATGCCTCTTATTTGTCCACAGCAGCTGTCAGTCACAATCCACTCTCTTGGCTGGGAGAGGCCAGGGGCTGGAGCACAGGTCTTGCATCTGGAGCCCCGGGTCCCATCCTAGGCACAGCATGTCCTGCCCCCAGCACTGCTAGGTGTGGCTCAGATATAAGCCGTCCCTAGACAGAGGTCAGTGCTGTCCAGGCTGCTGGATTCCAAAACTAAACTTAGGGGGCCGGAGAGATAGCCCAGAGGGTAGGGCGTTTGCCTTGCACGCAGCCGGCCTGTGCCGGCCCGGTTCGATCCCGGCATTCCATATGGTCCCCCGAGCACAGCCAGGAGTAATTCCTGAGTGCAGAGCCAGGAGTAGCCCCTGAGCATCGCTGGGTGTGACCCAAAAAGAAAAAAAAAAAAAAAAAAAAACCAAAAACTAAACTTAGGGGCCGGACGATAGCACAGCGGGTTGGGTGTTTCCCTTGCACGCAGCCAACTCGGGTTTGATCCCCGGCATCCCATAGGGTCCCCGAGCACCACCAGGAGTAATTCCTGAGTGCTGAGCCAGGAGTAACCCTGGAGCATCGCCAGGTGTGACCCTAAAAGCAAAAACAAAAAAACAAAGCTAAGCTTAGGTACGTTTGCCAAGTCCCTCACACCATGTTGTCAGATCCTATTGTAGCCCCCAATAAATGTCCCTGTATGTTTTCTGCAGACACACATAGCAGCTGCACACGCAACTACAAGTTTACTCATGGTTCAAGGCCCTAGGAAGCGAAGCTGGATGCAAAATAACCCAGTTCAGTCCACTTGGGCTTTCTCTCTGGTACACTGCCTCCGGCACACGTCAGGTGATTAATAATCAGCAAAGTGAGGCCTGGGTGGGGGTTCAAAAGGTGGGAGTTGGGGCCGGAGTGATAGCCCAGTGGGTAGGGCGTTTGCCTTGCACGGCCGGCCTGTGCCGCCCGGGTTCGATCCCCGGCATCCCATATGGTCCCCCGAGCACCGCCAGGAGTACGTTCCTGAGTGCAGAGCCAGGCGAAACCCCTGAGCATCGCCGGTGTGACCCAAAAAAAAAAAAAAAAAAAAGGTGGGAGTTGGGGCCGGAGCGATAGTCCAGCTGGCAGGGCGTTTGCCTTGCACGCAGACGACCCAGGTTCGATCCCGGCATCCCATATGGTCCCTGGAGCACTGTCAGGAGTGATTCTTGAGTGCAGAGCCAGGAGGAACCCCTGAGCATTGCCGGGTGTGACCCAGAAAAGGGTGGGAGTGTGCACTCTGCACGCAGAAACCCCAAAGGCGGGCGGGCGTGTGCGTAGGAACCAAAGTCCCATCCCCAGCACCCCGGCCCCAGCACTGCGCCCACGCGCCAATCACCCACAGAGGAGTGATTCCCAACAGGACTGGATGTGCCTCCTCAACAAAAAATAAAAGGAACATCCTTAATTCGTGGTGACGACAGGCTGGGTTTGAGCCACCTTGGCTGGAGCGTCACACGCCCGGCGCTGCAATTTGTGTTAAGTCACATTCAAGTGTGTTGACCAGTTAACCGGGGACTGAGACCTGGGGCTCCAGGAGGGCGGGGCGGGGGCTGAGGGGTTATGACCACCTAAGAGGTGAGCAGAGGGCCGGGCGTGGGTGGTATCTGGATTTGGTGACAAGCCTGGCGTCTGCTCCCTGCCGCTTACTGACGCCGCAGAACTGATCAATGTGTTCTTTATCTTTCTTTGGGGGCTGGGGTGGGCACACCCGGTGACGGCCCGCACTTACCCTGACTGCACTCGGGGGTCACTGCCGGGGTAGCCAAGTCGGCGAGAGAGGGCAGCGCCCAGTCCCCTGTACAAGCTCTCTGGCCCTTTCTTCCTTCTTAAACCCAGAAGCGCCCCCCCCCCCCCGTTACCTTCCAGGTCCACCCCGTGGCGCTGGGCGAGGTGCAGGACGTTGTCCCCGACTCTGCCGCTGACCGGGATCCGCTGTCCTGACCGGTCTACGAACACCACGTTGACCCTGGGGACAGACGGGGTGCGGACGCCGCGCTGGGGCCCGTGTCGCAGCACCGCGGGCTGGGCGCAGGGGTCGGGCGGACAGGGGCTGAGGACGCAGCAGGGGGAGACGCGGGAGCCCGGGACGGGGCTGCAAGCCAGGGTGAGGGGCGGGAGGAACTCAGTGGACGGAGGGCCCGGACGAGTCGGTCCCAGCCCAAACACTCACGCCCTCGGCCGCTCCCGGGCCTCCGGTTTCCTCCCCGCCGGGCGCAAGCCTGGAAAACACGGTTGGGTGAGCGGCCGCGAGGCGCCCCTGCGGCGCGACAGGGGTGCGGTGCCCCCGCCAGCCCGCGTACCTGTCGCCCAGAACCTCCTTGTGGTCGCCGACGACTCCCCGGACCCCGAAAAGCCCCCCGGACCTGCTCCTCCAGGCGCCCCGGGCCGCTCGCAGGAACCCAGCACTCACCCCGCCACAGGCCACGGAGGCGGCCATGACAGGCGTCACGTGACCGGAAACAAACGCCTGCGCAGACGCCCGCGGGTCAGGGGACCCCGTAATGACTCGAATAGAAGCTCCCAACTATGGAGTCCTCGGCGCTGGGCATAGGTGTAAGACCAGCGAGGCCTCTCGGATTCCCCCACCCAAGCCCGTCTGAGTATTCCAAGAACCAGGCGGTTGTTTTCTTTAAAACCATTTACTTACAAACTTTAATTCAGCAAAGGTCTGTGAGAGGGCCGGGAGAGGTGACCCCGCCAATCCTGAAGTAGATGGAGGGGAGCAATCAGCCCAGAGGGCAGGGAACAGGACCCAGGGTCACTTAGATGCACAGGTCATACTGGCCACCAGGGGCATAATTTTGTATGGAGTTCCTGGTCACCAGCACTGATGCCCTTTCGAGGGAGGCCAGCTCCAGGTGGCCTGACCCTTGTGTCTGGGATCACCTGAAGCGGGCTTGCAGACTCCCACAGATGGGTGAAGTGGGTGCTCTCAGCTCTGTACTCAGGCCTCTGTAGAAGGGACGGGGGACCCAACTCCCCAAAACCCAGGCAGTGGCCTTCCAGCATCCTCAGGGTGGGCCCTCCAGAGAAGCCTCAAATACCCCCACCCTCAGCCAGAGCTGTTTGGTCCAAGTCAAGCTTCTGGAGCTCCTGTGAATCTCTGGCCAGGAGGGACTCCGGGGAGGGACCAGCTTTAAGGCATCAGAAGGCCAGGGGGCTGTCGCAGAGAGGGGCAGCGGCCGTGGAGAAAGCGAGCGGAGCGGAGCTGTGTGTAACCGTCAATGGCACCGGAGGGCAGGACACAGCAGGGCCCTGGAGGAGTCCGAGCTGGAGCACCACCCCCGGACTGTTTAAAAAAAAGAATTCGTAAAAACTAGAAAAGGAAACATGTCATTGCTCAAAGTTACAAAAAGGGGGACAGTCTGATCCTTGCGGGAGGTCGGGGGGGGACCTCCAAGGCACTCGAAGGCCAAGATACAGGAGTGGTGAGGCAGGAAGAGCGAGCTCCTGGAGGGGACAGGCAGACGGACAGACAGATGGACGCGGGGAGGGAGAGCAGGCCTCATCCCCTCCCTCCTAAGGCTCCAGTGTGAGGCCCGCCGGAGCAGGCTGGATGCAGAGCAGCCCAGATGGCCTGGGGCTCGAACAGTCAGCCTTTCAGTCTTCTATTACCACCAGGAGGAACGATTAAAAGAAGGCAGAAAAAATAAAATCGCCAAATGCAACACCAGAACCCCCCAGCGACGCTCTGCGGGCCCCAAGAGAGCATCCCCGAGCCACCAGCCGCTCAGAAAATCCTCTTGGCGCTTCAGGTAGGAGTCAGCGTGAGTGGCCACCTAGGCCCTGGGAGTGTTGGCCCACATAGCTGCCCTCGGGGCTGGGCTCCGGCGAGGGCAGCAGGTGTGCGGCTGCGTTCTGGCCTCCAAGGGGGTCTGGAGAGAGGGAAAGGGGCAGTGGGTCAGGGGCACGTGGGGTCCTCAGCGCCTGGCCTGCGAGTCCCTGCCCCCGCCCCTTACCTTCAGCAGGTGGCTGTGGCCGTTGGGCCGGGGCTGAGCCCCAGGAGCCCCTCACTGGAGCCCAGCGGGAGGAGCCGACAGCCTGGGGTGGGGGGGAAGTGACCTCAGAGCCCATCGGGAGGTGCCGGGCTCCCCGCACCATTGGCTGGCAGATGAGATTGTCACTGAGGCGTAGGGGGTGATTGTGTGTGTGTGTGTGTGTGTGCGTGTGTGTGTGTGTGTGTACATGTGTGTGTGTGTGCGTACGCAGTACATGGGAGGGGAAACCGCGGTGCTGGGATCAAACCCGGGGCTCTTGCATGCGGTCTGTGCTCCAGCTCTCTGGCAGTGCCAGGGATCAGCCCAGGACAGGGGCCACACCCCTGCCTTCTGCCTTGGGTGAGGGTGGGTTTCCGAGGCCCCCTGCACCTTGGCCCCTCCAGGGAACCTGTGCCCACCCCACAGGCCCTCACCTTATTTAGGTGGCTCTGCCTGGAGTCCAGCTTGCAGGCCGCTGGTAAAGTAGGACGTGGGGGAGCCCGAGTAGAAATGGGGAGAGGGGCCCCCGCCACTCCGCTCGCTGAAGCTGCTGGGTGGGGCGACATCTGTGGAGGAGGAGGTGGGCTGGGGCAGGCAGGAAGGTTTCCCTTCACAGACACCTCAGCCCCCGCCACTCTGGGACTCAGCCTTGCTGCATGATGACCCAGGGGCAGCCCAGGACTGGCCATGCAGGGAGCAAGTGAAGCCGGCGAGCAGGGACTTCCCCAGAAGCCCAGGAGGGGGCGTGCAGGACGGAGAGAGGCAGCGCCGACTTACTTTGTGGCGGCTGGGCCCAGGAGGCCCGGGACAGGCTCCCGGGGTGAGAGAAGAGCCGCCGAGACCCCACGTCCTGCACCAAAGTGAGAAGACACGTCAGGCTGGGGGTCCCCCTCAACACCCACGGCTGAGCTTTCTCCACTCGAGCCCCCCCGCCTGCTGCAGGACAAGCGGTGTGCCTGCTGGGGGACCCAGGCAGCCGGGCACAGGATGTCCAGCTAAAGACCCCGCAGTTTGTAGGGGTGGGCAGTGACCGGGCTGGGCCTAGCACTGGGCGGCCGAGATCGGCCTCCACAGAGACCAGCTCTCCAGGGACAGGTGGGCGGCAGGGCTGGCCCTCACTCACCGGGCGTAGTCGAGCCGCCGTAGCCGTCGGGCGGGCCCGGCTCGCGGTGCGGGCGGGCCCGCAGCGGGAAGGCCTTGCCACCAGCGCCCGCAGCTGGAGGGTTCGGCAGGGGGCCCTCGGCGGCGCGCCACTTCTCCCAGGGCCCCCAGCCCCGGGCCTCCTTACCCGCCAGGTTGCTGGCTGGGAGCAGACTGTGTAAGTTCAGGTAGGGGTTCAGGGGGATCCGAAGTCCTTTGGGGGGCTCCCTAGCAGGGAGACCTGTGGGAGGAGGGTCTGGATCAGAAGAGATGGGGGGGTGGGTGGGGGAAATGGGGGATAGCAAGGGGAGACCAGCCGAGCCTTACCCCAGGGGTGTTGGCAGGGGGCCCACCATCTTTCTGGAGGCTCCGGAGGCTGGAGCCCCGAATCCCCATGGGGGCAGGGGGTGGGGTGAGCTGGGCCATAGACGGGCCCCAGACCCTCGCGGTCACCTCCAGAGGGACCAAGCAGAGGCGGCAGCAGGGGAGGCGGCTTCCCCCGTCGGGTTGCGGGCAGCTCAGGGGCAGGCCTCCCCCTGCAGAGAGAAAACATCAGCAGCTGCCCCTCAGGGACACCCCAAGGACCGCACCTGCCCCACCCACTTGCAGGAGGAAGATCGTAGCTATTACCTGCAGACAGCTCCCGAGCAGGGGGCTGGCCGGCTGTGCCCCAGGCTGGAGGGTGCCCAGAGGGGAGTCTCCCAGGATCCCTGGTTTCTGGGGACAGAGCACTTGGCTGCAGGGCAGGCAGTGTGGCCTGGACGTAACCCAGGGCCCACAGAGCCTGGCACACCCCACCCTGGGGAGGGACCAAGGCACCCAGGTCAGGCTGTCACCCCTGGCCTTTGACCTGTCACTCTGCCAGGCTCACCCACCTCAGTGGGGGGGGTGGGGTCCAGGTAGAGCCGTAAATCGGGCACTTAGGGAGGGTTACCTTCTGGCTCTGTGTCTGCAGGGCCAGCTGCAGCAGAGCTGTGGAGAGGGCGGGTCCATTGAGCAGCGGCATGGGGGGGCGCACCGAGAAGGCCTGGGGAAACGGGAGATGGGCCGAGGGCCTCTGGAACCCCTGGACCACTCCCCATCGGTCCACCTCCGGCTGGCTCAGCTCCCTCCCTGCGCAGTGGCCCACAGAAGCCAAGTCCCAGGGTGGGGGGCGCTTACCCTGCTTGCCCCCGCGCTGCTGTGCAGGAGGGGGTTCAGCAGCAGCTGCAGCGCGGCGGAGGGGCCCAGGTGGTGCAGCAGCTGCAGGAGGTTGGGCTCCGGGAGGAGCCCCTTGCCCCGATTCAGGGCCTGTGGGACCAGTGGAGAGAGTTCAGGGCGGGCTGCAGGGCTCCCCGCTTCCCCAAGGGCTGCAGATACTCACCGTGGCCTGGGCGGCTATGAGTGCGGCCAGCATGCTGCGACCAGGGGGCCTGGGGCGCAGAAGGACACAGCGCGGGTGGCTGCCCCCCAGCGCCAGGCCATCCGCGTGCTGCTGTACCTCCTCAGCCATGGCGGCCGTCTCCGTACTCCAGCACCGCGAAGCCCTTCAGCTGCCCATCCTGGCCGTAGGCCAGCTGTGGGGGAGAGGTGGGTGAGCGCCCTGTGCAGAGGCCCTGACGCGAGCACCCGGCCCCTGGCTACCCCAACCCCTTGTCAGAGGGATGTGGGGGCTCCGGGAGGCTCTGGGGCGGGAGCAGGCGAAAAGCACAGGCTGAGGGTGAGCAGGCGGGCAGGGGTGCTTACCCCCCGACTACGGCCCTCCGGAACCTGGGCCGCAGTGGCAAGAAAGGGGTGTGCACAGCCTCCCCTACGAAGGACCCGTCCCCCCCAGCAGGGCACGAGGCCACAGAGCCCAGGTGTGGGCGGCGGGGCACAGGCTTGGCTTGGCGGCTTCAAGTGTCTCTGTCATACAGAGAGGCGGAGCCCTGTGCAGTGCACCGGAGAGGTTCTGGGACAGGGACGCTCCTTTCCAGGAAACCCCCGGGAGGGGTCGCCAAGACACAGACCCCGGGTTCGATGGCCTGAGCCTGATGGAAGCCAGTTGGCTGCAAGCAAGCACTCTGGCTGTGGGAGGAGCTTTCTGGCCCCTTTTGGTTTGGGGGCCAGGAATGGAACCTGGGCACTCTGCTGAGCCCCCAGCCCGGGCGCACCTGACTGGCAGGCCCAAAGGGTCTGTGTCTCCTAAAAAGGCCGGGCGCCGGAGGCGATAGCCCAGCAGTAGGGCGTTTGCCTTGCATGCGGCGGCCCATGCCGGCCCGGGGTTCGATCCCCGGCATCCCATATGGTCCCCGAGCACCACCAGGAGTAGGAGTAGTTCCTGAGTGCAGAGCCAGGAGCAACCCCTGAGCATTGCCGGGTGTGACCCAAAAAAAAAAAAAAAAGAAAAAAGGCCGGGGCAGTGGGAAGTGGGGTGCGGGAGCAGAGCAGGCGGTGAGACCCCACTTTCAGGAACGAGACAGGCACTAACCCCCGGCAAGGCAGCAGGAAAGACATGGACATGAGCCAGGACAGGGTCCCCTTGGGTCAGCCTCCCTGAGAGCCAGGCCTGACCACGTCCCAGGCACGCACAGCACAGACCAGAACTTGGTGAGGTGGAGCAGCAGGGCCCAAGGGCATGTGGCCAATGTCACAGGCAGCCCTGGATCCCAGGGACCTCGGGATCCACGGCCAGCCACGGAAGGCAATCCCAGGGCCTGGG
>JAJIBD010020163.1:0-12144 GCA_021461705.1 Cryptotis parvus | reverse complement strand
TAAATCAGCTCTGTGGAAGAAGTTTTCATTGTGTGTGTGTGTGTGTGTGTGTGTTTTCCTGGGAAAGGAATCCAGGTCTCATGCATGCAAGGCATGTACTTTTACATATGAAGTCTTTGGGAAAATTAAAAAAGTTCACCAATTTTGCCATGTAGGTTGCAAGCTAACTTTTCCACTTCTTGGACTTCTACTTACTATGAATGTCAGCCTTTTCTTTCATTCAACAATTGGGTTTATCAGCTGTCAATAATCATAACTGTTTTTGGGGCCGGAGCGATAGTCCAGCAGGTAGGGCGTTTGCCTTGCACGTGGCCAGGAGTAACCCCCTGAGCATTGCCGTGTGTGACCCAAAAAAAAAAAGTGTTTGAGCGCAAACCAATAAACACCACATGGTCCTGTGAGCATGAGTCCTGCTCGCAGCGACCCCCAGCATCAAGCCAGGAATAGCCCCTTGCACAGACTGGTGTGACCCTAAAAACAACAACAACAAAGTGCCCAACATAAATATCTGTTGAATGAATAGTCAGACAATGAAAACCACCTCCTAGCCCCTCCATGACACACTCTCTCTTCCGGGTGGTCAGATTGAAAGAAATAAAAACAACAGAGTTTAGGCCACAATCAAAGCATGGCAGGCCATGGTAGCGCTCCTAACTCTACCTTTCCTCTGCTCCTGAGACCTGCACCCTCCTAGGCGGGTACTCTTAGACCTCCCCTCCAAGCATACTCCTCACCGCTTAGACCTTAAATTCTTTTTTTATTTTATTTTATTATAACGTGAGAGAGACAGTTACAAAGCTGTTTATGATTGGGTTTCAGTTATGCAGTTCCTCCACCAGTGCACATTTCCCACCGCCAGAGTCTCCAGATTCCCTTCTCCTCTCCCTAGCCAGCGTCTAGAGCAGGCACTTGTCCTGTCTCTGTCTGTCTCTGTCTGTCTGTCTCTTTCTTTCTCTCTCTCTCTCTCTCTCTCTCTCTCTCTCTCTCTCTCTCTCTCTCTCTCTCTCTCTCTCTCTCTCTCTCTCTCTCCACACACACACACACACACACACACACACACACACATTGTTCTTTAGTGGCATCGGTATGCCCGTAGATTTTTATCATAATTTTGATATTTCTCAATAGAAGGAAAACTCTCGGCGGGGAAGGGCTCGTAAATGCCGAGGGTAGGAGCCTGGGCTGGGGCCAGGCGGCGTGCGCAGCCCGAGCACTCCACGCAGGGGTGTGCGACACCTGCCCGGGTCCCCCTCGGCTTCCCCAGCACACCTGGGCCTCGGTGCTCCGGCGCTCCTCCCAGTCGCGGCAGCTTGCCAGGTCGCGCCGCCACTGCTCGCAGTCCGGCCGCTCTCCGTGGACGTAGTAGTGGTGCAGAAAGTGCCTGGCGCTGCGGCAGAGCTTCCACTCGGCGCGGTAGGCCTCGCAGGGCGCGGCGGCTGCAGTGCACGCGCCCGAGATCCAGAGGGGCTGTGCCCCCTGCCCCGCGGCCCCATCCCACCCGCTCGAGAGCCGAGGAACTCCGAGTCCAGTCCCGGGAGACCTCCCCGCAATCCAGACGTGCACACTTACTTACCCGCCAGCCACCGTCCTCGGCCATGTCCCAGCAACTACCAGGATGCCGCTCGCCAATGGAGACTCAAGAAAGTCCGCAACACGGCGGACTGACGGCCATAGAAACCAATGAAATCCTAGAGTGACACCTTAATCCCCGCCCTCAACCGACGAGCGCCAACAAGCAGGGAAGTCGGAGTTGGAAAGTCGAAAGGCCACAGGCCGGGCGGTGAGGTCCGCGGTACCAAGGGTGGTGGGGTAGCTGTGGCAGAGCCTTGGAAATCGGAGAGATGACAGTTGTCTGTCTGATGCTTCGCGAGTGTAAGTTGGCTATTTCTGAAGCAATGCAGCTAATGCCAGGACCTTTCTTATTTATTTATTGGGGCGCAGGGCGCCAAATCCTTTCAGCGTGGGTACTCATTACAGCCCCACGCTCAGGATCATTTCTGGGCTCAGGGAATTCAACCTCTTGCACTCCAGCCCTTAGTCCAAAAATCCAGTCATTTAGTGTTGGGTGACATGCCCCTGCTTTAAGCTCCAGCTACACTTAGCTTGTAGCCCCTCACAGCTTAGCTAGGGAAATTTTGAATCAGCTCTGGCAGCCTTGTGAAGCCAAAAGGGACCACCTGAAGTGCTGCATTTCAAGAGTTGTTTACCTGCCTTCATCTCTAGATAGCCCAACCCCAGATGGACCAGGCTGGGAAGTTTTGGCAGATTTCTATCTACAAAATAAGCTGGGAGAGAGAAGGGCCTTTTGCCATTTTGGCTTCTGTTGGCTTCTGCTTCTCCGCTATCCATTGGGCTTCAACATGTGGTGGCAGCCATCTTGGCCTACACGTGGCAGGGCCACAGCCAGGAACCCAAAATCCGGGTTTTTTCCTATTCTTGGATTGTATATCAGAAGCTGTGATAGTAAAGCCTTTTAAAACTACGCCAGATTCCTGAGTTTTCATCCATTCCCCGCCTGCTTCAGAGGTAGAAGGAATCTAGTTTCCTGTATTGTTGGGGGACCCCAGCGGCTCCCCAACAATTTAGTAAGCACACACTAAGTACTAAGGCTTTCTCAAAGCTGCGGCTACAGTGTCAAGGCTTCCAATGTGAACCCACAAAATTACCAGAGCTGTTGAACATTTAATTGATGGACAACTAGAATGTGGACCAACTTCAGATGTACCTAGGTGTGGAAGTATTTTTTTTGTTGGCGGGGCGAGGGTAGCACACCTGACTGTATTCAGGATTCTGTGCCCAGGGATTGATTATTCCTGGCATTGCTCAGGAGACCATATAGGATGCCAGGGATTCTGGTTGGTGGCATACATGCCAAGCACCTATCTGCTGTATGATCACTCTGGGCCCCCAAGGAGTGTGGAAAAAAATTTTTTTTTTTCCTTTTGGGTCACACCTGGCAATGCTCAGGGTTACTCTTGACTCTGCACTCAGAAATTACCCCTGGTAGTGCCCTGGGGGGCCATATGGGATGCAGGGATCAATCCCGGATCCAGCTGCATGCAAGGCAAACTCCCTACCTGTTGGACTATAGCTCTGGTCCTAGTGTGGACTTGAGTTACACCTGAGTAGACTCAGGTGGCTCCTAGAGGCAAGGATGCTGTTTGGGTTTGGGTAGTGGAGAGAACACAGAACTTTCTAAATAGGTGTGGCATCAATAGCAAAGAGGAGACTGTGTGTGTGTGTGTTTGTGTGTGGAAAAGATCTTGCTTCAGAAACCATACTTTAGCAATGGTTCCTGACTCCTGACACAGGACTTTCTAAACTAGGTGTGGCATCAGTAGCAAAGAGGAGACTGTGTGTGTGTGTGTGTGAGATCAGTAGCAAAGAGGAGACTGTGTGTGTGTGTGTGTGTGTAGAAAAGATCTTGCTTCAGAAACCATACTTTAGCAATGGTTCCTGACTCCTGTGTGCCCAGTCATGTTAGAGAGTACCTTTCAAGAAGTTGCTGGTACCAAACCAGGCAATTATTTGTCTACTATGAATGCAAGCAGTGAAGCTACTTATGGCTCTTTGCTGGACAGGCATGGACCATCAGTGGCCTAGTGGTATTAGGAGCCAAAGCCTTTCTGCTCCCGGGCCTGAATGTTCCTTGATAGTAGTGCTATCAAGCTTGGTCTGTCTGGGGAGCCAGCTTGGGAAGGCCCTTGGTAAAATTACAGCACATTGGCCTATCTGCAGAAAGTGTGACCCAGTCTCATTATTTATTGATTGCTCTTTGGGTCACACCCAGCAATGCTCACAGGTTACTCCTGGCGGTGCTCAGGGGATCATATGGGATGCCGCGGATTGAACCCCAGTTGGCTGCATGTAAGGCAAAC
The DNA here is from genome assembly GCA_021461705.1 of Cryptotis parvus. Lineage (NCBI taxonomy): Eukaryota > Metazoa > Chordata > Mammalia > Eulipotyphla > Soricidae > Cryptotis > Cryptotis parvus. Next base: position 8,266 of record JAJIBD010020163.1, on the reverse strand, counting down.
ACCCTCCTTGCTGTACTATTGCTTTGGCCCTGACCCAGTATCATTCTTAGTTATATAGTGCTTCATGCTTTTTTCCAAGACTGCACCTATCATCACTGGTGATGCTTTGGGTCATAGGGCTTAGCCCTGGTCATCAAGATCAGGAGTTAATGCATCTTCTCATGTGGACATGTGGGTGGACCCTGGGCTCAAAGAGCAATGTCTTTTCTGAGTATTGGGTGGAGTGCCAGTACAAAGAGGGATTTCATGGGGACCAGGCGTGTGTCTGACCACCACCACTAGGTCAGTCTTATTTCCAACGAGAAGGCCCAGATTTTTTTTTTATTTTGGGGCCACACTCTGCAATGCTCATGGGGTTACTCCTGGCTCTGCACTCAGGGAGTTACTCCTGGTTGGTGCTCAGGGAACCAGATGCCAGGGATCGAACCTGGGTTGCCTGCGTGCAAGGTAAACACCCACCTGCAGTACTATTGCTCCGGCCCAATCAGAGGTGCTATTTCTAATCATATTGTGTAACAGATGGCACTTCTGAGCACTAGCACTGTGCTTTCTCCAACGCTAATGAGTGCCCAACCATCAATTCATGTGGGTGTCCAATCAAACATTTAGAGAGGCAATCAGTTTTAATCATCAGCTGTTTTTATTTTGAGGAACAAAAGAGATTTAAATAACTGGATTAACATGTCAGAATATATCACATAGTGAATATCTGAGACCAAATACTAGTTAAAAAAATAACAGGCCAGCAGAACCTCAGATTAACTTAATACATTAAAATTCGAGGTGTAGGGAAGGAAAAAGATATCTTTAGCACTTTTTTGTTCTAATAGTCACATTTGTGCTTTGCGACAAAATTGTTTCTTCATAGATCAGACTTGTTAAGGAACCAGTTATTTCCATAAGAAATCAAAATAAAAATTACTTTGATAAAAGCATTTTGATCAGTTTTCCTTCTGAGGAATGGTTCTTTGGAAGAAAAAAAACCAAAACAGAAATAAACTAACCTTCTTTAAACACTTAAAATTATAGCCAGAGTAATGGAATAAACACTGTTTAGAGTATCTATTTAAACCATTTTTTGCCCCCGAGGCCTGGGGCAAGTTCTAAGCTAAAGACCAGAAGAAAGAAAGGATACACTGAAAAGAGAGCACCTCAAATTCCAGCAATTAAACTCCCCCACTGTCCTTTGTCAGGAAGTAGGAACCAGGCTTTGGCTGTGAGTGAGAGGGAGTGGCCTTCTGAGCTGAAAATTGAGAAGTGTCTCAATTTCTTGGGAAATATCAATCTCTGGTACAGAGTTGGTTTTCTCTTTCCGCAAATCAAGCACACACCATGAAGTCCTGCTGCTCTACTTCCAGGTCAAATGCGGTCATTTTAGGTAACTCTAAGCAAACCAAAAGTCACAGAGCATTCAGATATAGTTTCATCCCAGTCAGAGCCAGTAACTAAAAGCCATTATGTTGCAATAGATTCTTTTTATTTTCCAGTCAGCTAACAGTCCCAATTTAAGGCTTTCTTCCTTTTTTGCGTAAGGACTGTCCTTCTCCAGAGAATGCGACGAATCTGCCCCCCAGCTTCATCCTAAATGTGAAGGGGAAATATTATTTTCTGAAACTCTTAGATTTAAAGAGCGCCTAATTTGCTTCTTTCCTACAATGCCTTTGCTTTATCCTGTAGTCTATAACTGTCTGAAAACTTTTTTTTTTTTTTTTTTTTTTTTTTGCTTTTTGGGTCATACCCTGCAATGGTCATGGGGTTACTCCTGGCACTACCCTCAGGAATTACTCCTGGCGGTGCTTGGGGGACCATATGGAATGCCGGGATTGGAACCCAGGTCGGCCGTGTGCAAGGCAAATGCCCTAGCTGCTGTGCTATCTCTCCGGCCCATATGCAAACATTTAATCACACATGGTGGGTGTCCCTTGGGGCCTTCAGGCTTCCTTGTCTGCAGTGGACATCCTCTCAGTGCTATATGGGATAGACACTCCTTGTGACCCAGAGCTAAGGCCACCACCATTTCCCTCATTTTTGTGGGGTGTATTCTATAACAAGTACAGGAGTACCACTCTGGTATGCATCCCATTCTGAGCCCTGCCAGAAAAACTCAAGGACCATAGAGAGGGCAGAAGCCCCCAATCATTACTCGTTATGGACCAAAACCCAACAAATATAAACCTCATGATTTGGGGGCCAGAGCGACAGTCCAGCAAGTAAGGCGTTGCCTTGCACACAGCTGACCCATGTTCGATCTCTGGCATCCCATATGGTCCCCTGAGCACTGCCAGGAGTAATTCCTGAGTGCAGAGCCAGGAATAACCCCTGAGCATTGCCAGATGTGACCCAAAAAGCAAAACAAAACAAAAAATAAACAAAAAAAAACCTCATGATTTGTATTAGGGGAAACTATTTCATAATGTTTTTTTTTCTTCTTTGGCTTCTCTAATCTCTTCTAAACTCCTATGATTTGGATGTTAACAGCAGGAACTTGATTTCCAAAGTTCTGGGGTGAGCTGGGGTTTGTCAAACTATTCACAAACTAGTCACACTCTTGCCTCCAACTACAGCATCAAGTCCAAATGCCTGGAAACCACACAGGGGACAGCACCAAAGGGGACAATATTCAGGCTGTAGACTGCTCCTCCTCTTAATTTGCCTGTGCTGTCCATGGTGCTGATGTAGTAAAGGTCTAGGCACCTTCCAAGAAGCCTTTTTCAAAAGACAATCTCCAGCCTTCCCTGGGGCTGAGGAGGGTGGCCTACCAAGACAAGGGAAAGGAGGGTACTGTGCTCTAACTATTTTGTGATAGACATTCACTGTTAGGCCCCATTTCTAGAGGAGCCTTTCAACTCTGCCATCTAAACCAAGTGCCTCTTGATTCTCCCCCATAGCTCATCTACACCAAGCTTTCCAGGGCTACCTATGAGGTCAGTTACCATTTGTTGTATTCTGGGCTTCCCACATTTGGATACAACTGTCTTCTCTCTCTTTTTGCTATCCATTTTCTTCATAACCTGTACAATGGCTTTATTGGGGCTTCAGGATGGAGTAGAGTTAAATATATACCTCCAGTGCCATCTTCAGTGAGAACTGTGTAGCCAGAAAGAAGCTAATGACCTGATAGCCCAGCAGAAATGGTGCACTATCTCTGCTCCCGTAGCCTCCACAAGTTAAGGATTTGCAGAGAAGCAACCAGGAATGCAGTGGGTATGAAGTGCCAGAGTTTTCCACATATAGGCACATGCAGGTGCTGTGCCTCACACTTGCTGGGGTGTGAATACGATATACGGAGGGACACACTGGATTTTATGAGTCAGTTTTAGCTCCTGGAACAAGTGCATCAATATAGAGGCTCCATACTTTGCCAATACCTACTGCCTGGTGTCTCAGCTGTTCTCTGCCCCTAGGGCTCAGTGGAAGAGTTTTTGTCTATTTTTTTGGGTTTTGGCCCACAGCAAGTGGTGCCCAAGGGTTACTCCTGGCTCTGCACTTTTTGAGTTATTCCTGGTGGTCTTGGGGGGACCACATGAGGTGTCAGGATCAAATCCCACTGAGCTGTGTGCAAGGGAAATGCCCTACCCACTGTATTATCTCTCTGGTTCAGTGGAAATTTTCAGGCAGGTCATGTGGTCAGGAGCTCTTCCCTTGACCTTGACCTCCATAAGCTTTCATACTCCCTTCAGTAAAGGTACAGGTCCCTTTCATACTGGACCCAGAAGATAGCTCAATGAGTTGGAATCCATGCTTTAGGTAGGAGCTCCAGGTTCAATCCCTGGCACCAGTAGATGTGGCCCCAAAAGCAAAACCAACAAATACAAGCAGCTGTTACTGGACTCTCTAGGAATTAAATAGTCAAGGACAAAGCATTTAAGTTGATACCATTTTGATTACTTCCACTACCTCTGCAGCACAATCTAGGTATCAGAAAAAAAACTTCAGGAAGGGGGAAACATGATAAACAAGTTTAGTCAGAATAGAAAGAATCCTCCTACTCATCACCAGCAAATAAAACATCCCATTTGAAACAAACTCACCTCTTCAACCTTTTGACCTGAGGCCTTGAATTTCTGATGAAAGTGATCTTACCAATTTTAAATTCATAGTTGGGGATACCTCTGTAAAGAAAGAGGAAAATGTTAGTTCCAAGGGAAAATAAATAATAGTTAATAGTTTTCCGTATTTTGGGTCACACCTGGCTTACTCCTGGCTGTGTCTTCAGGGAGATCATATGCGGTGCTGGGGAGAACTGAATCTGGGTCAAATATGTGCAAGGCAAGTGCCTTGTCTGCTCTACTAATTCTATGGCACCCTTAAATTCATTATTTTCTTTCTTTTTTTTTTTTTTTTTTTGGGGGTTCCACACCCGGCAATGCTCAGGGGTTTCTCCTGGCTCTGCACTCAGGAATTACTCCTGGCAGTGCTCAGGGGACCATATGGGATGCCGGGGATCAAACCTGGGCCGGCATGGGCCGGCTGCGTGCAAGGCAAACATCCTACCTGCTGGACTATTGCTCCGGCCCCTGAATTCATTATTTTCTATTTTGGTGTTGGACCTACTTTCTGTTGCTTCTGAACATCCCTCCTAGAAGGAAGCAGCTGGGCAAGTCTGTAGAATTGGGGGTAATCTAGAGATGCCACATCATCAAAAAGATCATTTACACCGAACTCATTTCAAGACTTAAAAGTCAGGGTTGGGAGGCCAGAGTGATAGTACAGTGGGTAGGGTGTCTGCCTTGCACACAGCTGACCTGGGTTCAATCCCCAGTATCCTATATGGTCACCTGAGCACTGCCAGGAGTAATTCCTGAGTGGAGAGCCAGGAGTAACTCCTGATCATTGGTGGGTGTGACCCAGAAAGCAAGAAAACAAAAAATCAGGCTTAAGGGCCAGAGAGAGGACAGGGATTAAATATAGTTGCCTGAATGTAGCTAACCCAGGTTCAAAATCCCAACCCCACATATGGTATCTGAGCCCCACCAGGAGTGATCCCTAAGCAGAGAACCAGGAATAAGTCCTGAGTCTGGCCCCAAAAACCAAGAAGAGCCCATGAGAATCCCCATTCACAGCATTTTCCTTTTGAGCAAATATGCACAGCAGAATAGTCCTACAGGGCCCTGCAACAGGAAATCTGCTCTCAGAGTCCCTGGACTGAAATGAGAAATCTGTCTCAGTGAGGCAGCTCCTGCATGTTCAGGGGAAGCTGACAACATATGATGTAATCAATTACTTGAGCTCACCGAAACAGGAAATAAGCAAATTACTATGGAATCAAAAGATTTTAAATAGGTGAATGCTTTGATCGGGTGCCTGGGGATTGAATTGGAGGCAGAATGAGCTGGATAGCAGCTGTCCCTGATGGAGAGAGGCTCCATAGGTGGAAGAAAGTACCAACACATTTCCCCTTACAAACACTGACCTGCGATGTTCTATCCAACAAAGGAGATCCTGGCTCACTCTCCAGAGCTGCAGTGAGGCTGTCCTGCCCAGACACAGGGGTCTGACCTATACCTTTCATGGTCTAGATAATGACCAAGCACCCAGTGGGAGCAGAGCCAGGGTTAACTCACCTCTTAATGTCTCCAGGCTTGATTGGGGAAGGACTGGGTTCAACACCTTTTTTTCTTCCCATCCAATCTGTTCCCAGAGCCGGAGAAAGCCTGGAGAGCCAAGCAGAAGAGTCTATGTGCACTGAACCCTATGCGAGACCACAAGTACAGGTGTCCTTCGCTCAGGGACTACAGTGGAGATACATGCTCAAGCAATCAACCCCAGTTGCTATAGCACAGGGAGCCAGAGGCTACCAGGCCATTCCCCGGAGAGAGATCGAACTGAGAGCTGCCTCAGGACCCAGTCCACAACCAATAATGAGGCTAGTCCAGTCTCTGCAGGGCCACCCAGCTGACCCTGAGGACGGGATAAGGCCTCCACTGTACAACCCCACAGTTCTGCCCCCCAGTCTTGTCTCTTCTACTGCCTCCTTCCCCCCCACACCATCCCCTACACCTGTTTCCCAAGGAGGGACAGCAGTGCTGGAGGTCACATGGCAACTTACTTTCAAACACGAGGCAAAGAAAAGGAGGAAAGTGTTTTTAGAAAGGGTCAAAGCAAATACGGTCTTATTAGGTGAGAGTAAGTGAAGGGTAAATGTGCGCTTGTTATATCATTTTCACTCTTTGGTAGATCAGTTAGAATTTTTTTTTTTTTTTTCTTTTTTGGGTCACACCCGCGATGCTCAGGGGTTTCTCCTGGCTCTGCACTCAGGGAATTACTCCTGGCGGTGCTCAGGGGACCATATGGGATGCTGGGGGATCGAACCCTGGCCGGCATGGGCCGGCGCGTGCAAACGCCCTACCCGCTGGGCTATCGCCCGGCCCCAGAATTTTTTTTTTTTTTTTTTTTAAATTTTTGGGTTTTGGGTAACACCTAGAAGTGTTCAGGACTTACTCCTGACCCTGTGCTCAGAAGGGACCACCCACTCCTGGCAGGGCTTTGGGGACTACATAGGGCGCTGGGATCGAACCCAGGTAGATTCTCCTATGTGCAAGGTAAGTACCTTGCCTGGCCCAGAAAATTTTACTTTTGCTATTTAGTTTTTTTTTTTTTTTTTTTTTGTTTTTGTTTTGGGTCACACCTGGCGATGCTCAGGGGTTTCTCACGGCTCTGCACTCAGGAATTACTCCTGGCGGTGCTGGGGGGACCATATGGGATGCCGGAGATCGAACCCAGGCCGGCATGGGTGGGCCTCGTGCAAGGCAAACGCCCTACCCGCTGGGCTATCACTCCCGGCCCCTGCTATTTAGTTTTGGGGATACCTGGCAATGCTTGGGGGCTACTCCCAGTTATTATGCTTGGGGGACCTATTGTGCCATGGGCCAAAGTCAGGCCTCTTACATGCAAATTATATGCTCTGCCTATTGAGCTACCTATTCTGAGCATACGTTAGAATTTATTATTATTTTGGAGCAGACATTTTTTTAAATAAGGAAAGACTGGGCTTGTCTTACAAAGGTGTAAGCTGGAGGATTTTACATGTATTTATTTATTTGTCTGTTTATTTATTGCATTTTGGGTCACATCTGGCAATGCTCAGGGGTTACTCCTGGCTCTGCACTCAGGAATTACTCCTGGCAGTGCTCAGGGGACAATATGGGATGCCGGGGATCGAACCTGGGTAGGTCGCATGCAATGCAAAATGCCCTACCCACTGTGCTATTGCTCTGGCCCTAATTTGGAGAATTTTAGACAGAAGATGTATGGAGGATTTATTATCTGAAAAAGTGCCATATACACATATGCATGACCCAATTCTTGCTGAGACCCCAGAATGTACTAAAGATTGAGTAGATTGTACAACCACAGCATGCAAGGAAAATATGTGGCCAGGTACTCACACGGAAGCCCAGCTCTCCGGCATAGCCACTGTGGTCAGCTTCACTTTCCTGACAGGGTGACAAAAAAAACTAAGATGAGCATCTCAGCAGGGACAACCAAATTTATTATTAGGCTCCCCCCCCCACTTTTTGGGTCATGCCTGGAGATGCTCAGGGTTACTCCTGGCCCTGTGCTCAGGAATTACTCCTGGCAGTGCTCAGCGAACCATGTAGGATGCCCTGGGATTGAACCCAGGTCAGCTGCATGCAAGGCAAATGCCCTACCTACTTCCTATCACCCTGGCCCCTCTTGGGTCTCTTGCCTCCTGCTCCACACCCCAACAGATGGGATACATAGTTCCCCCAGGAGCAGGGCTGGCAGAGGTATAGGGAGCATAGTCATATCAGTATGAGCAGAGGTCAGAAGCGGACTGTTGTCGGGACCTCACACTCCATTATTCCCAAAGACCCCCACCAAAACCAAAGGTGGCAGACTGGGCTGGGGCCAGATGAGAGACTTCACGGAGGGACTCCTCGTGCTGGACTTGTCTTTCAGGTTCTTTGTAGCCCAATGGCGCATCAAAGTCCACCTGTGTTTCAAGAAGTACAGTTTGAGAGTTGGCCATACTTAGGTTGCTTTTATATTTTCTGTTTCTTTTTTTTCCCTTTGTTTTTGACTGTGCTGGGGATGGAACCTATAACCTCAGTGCATGAATGAGAGCAAGTACTCTCAGTCACATCCATGGCTCAATTTTTATTTTTAAATAATACAACTATGGGTTCATAAATATAGTTAAAAAAGCGTGCCTTGTTCACTTTCCCTATTTCCCCACTGGGAAAGTTTATAAAACAAATACATATTAACACTCTCAAGATAAAAATGCCAGCACAACCCTTAC